>RXID01016236.1:0-28819 GCA_005019695.1 Trichopus zeylanicus subsp. travancoricus | reverse complement strand
TACTACTACTTCTACTACTACGACTACTGCTACTACTACTGCTACAGCTGCTGCAGCAGTTACCACTACTACTGCAACTACTATGACTACAACAACAACAACTACTACTACAACTACTACTCCGGCTACTACTTCTACTCCTATGATTACTACTACTACTACTTGTGCTACTACTACTACGACCACTACTACTGCTACTACTACTACTGCTAATACCTCAGTACTTCTACAACCGCTATTACCACCACCACCACCACTTCTACTCTTACCACCACCACTACTACTACTATGACTACTATTACTACTTCTACTTTTACTACAAGTACTTCTACCACTGCTACTTCTACTACTACTGCTACTACTGCTGCTGCTGCTACATTTGCTGCGACTGTTACTACTACTACTACTTTTGCTACTGCTGCTGCTGCTGCTACTATTGCTTCTACTACCCTTACTACTACTACTGACACTATTACTTCAAGTACCACTACTACTATTACAACCGCTACTACAAGTTCTGCTCCTCCTCCTTTTGTTGATATTAGTACTACTACAACTAGCACTACTACATCTACTACTACTACTACAACAACTACTACTGTTACTACTACTACTACTACAACTACTAGACTACAAGAATGATAATTACTACAACTACTCTTGCTACTACTACTACTATGATTACGACTACTACTACTTCTAATGCTACTACTACAACTACTAATATTGCTATTACTATTACTGCTACAACCTCTACTACTACTATTACTACAACTACTACTATTGCTACTACTACTCCTCCTATTACTACTACTACTGCAACTATTACGACTATTACTACTACTACTATTACTCCCCTCCTCCTCCTGCTCTGACTACTACCACTATTGCTTCTACTACTACTACACCTTTTACTACTACTACTACTACTACTACTACTACTACTACTACTACTACAACAACCACAACTACTACTGGTGTTCTTGCTGCTGCTACTAGTACTATAATATTACTACAACCACAACAACTAGCACTGCTACTACTCCAACAACTACTACTATGACTACTACTACTACTAGAACAACAACAACAACTACTACTACAATTACTACTATTACTAGAGTTACAACTCCTAGCATTCCTACTTCTACTACTACTACTCATACAACTACTATAACTACCACTTCTAATACTCCTCCTACTACTACTACAACAACTACCACTGCAAATAGTACTACTGCTGCTGCTACTACTACTACTACTCCTCCTCCTCCAACTCCTACTCCAACTGCTACTCCTACTACTAATTCTACTGCAACAATAATTGCTGCTGCTACTACTTCTCCTTCTACTATTGCAGCTACTATTAGTGAAACAACTGCTACTACTACAACTATTGTTGCAACTGGTACGACTACTACAACTCCTATTACCACAACTACTACAGCTACTACTACCACAACTACTACTACTCCTACTAGCACTAATACTCCTAACACTCCTATGACTTATATGACCACTACTCCAACTACTACTATAATTACTACACTCCAACTACTACTACGACTACTGCTACTACTACTTGTACTACTACTACTATTACTACTACTACAACTATCCCAACTGCTACTACTGCTCCTACTACTACTACTAATACTACTAGTCGTACTAATACTACTACTCCAAACACTCCCACTACTACTACTACTATTACAACTGCTACTGTTGTTGCTGTGGCAACTAATGCTACTACTACTACTACTACAAGAACAACAACAACAACAACAACAACTACTACTACAACAACAACTATTACTACTAGTACAACAACAACAACAATAGTAACTACTACTACTACTATTACTACTTCGGCTATTGCTGTTGCAACTACTACTACTTCTTCTACTACTAAAAATACTACTCCTACAGCTACTACTACTAGTCCTATTATTATAATTATGACCACTAGTAGGATTTATACAACTACCACAACCACTACAACTATTGTTGCTGGTCCTACTACTACGACTGCTGCTGTTGCTACTTCTACTACTACTACTAATATTCTAACTATTCCTACTACTACTGCTACTCCTACTCCTATTTCGACTCCTACTACTTCTGGCACTCCTACTACTACTATTACTACTACTACTACTACTACTACTACAACTACTACTACTACTAATACTATAACTACTATTGTTACTACTACTACTACTTTGCCACTAGAACAATTGCTACTACTACTACTCCTACAGCTACTGGTAGCACTGTTATAAATAGTAACACTACTACTGCTACTACTACCACTGCTACAACTACTTCTACTCTTCCTAATACTACTCCTACTCTGATCGCAACCCTTACTCCTACTCCTACTACTAGTCCTACTCCTACACCTACTGCGATTACTACTACTCCAACTACTAATACTAGCACTACTATTACTACTACTACTACTATCACTCCTAACACACTTGTTGTTGCTGTTGCTATTACAACTACTTCAACTACTACTATAACAGAAATAGCTACTACTACTACTACTAGTACAACACCTTCTAGTACTATGGCTCATATTGTAACAAATATAGCCATTGCAGCTGATACTGCTGCAACAAAAACTACTACTACTAGTATAGCTAATACTATTACTACGATTACAGCTCCTACTACTATTATTACTACTACTGCTACTACTACTAATGTTGCTACTCTTGCTACTACTACTACTAATACGGCTACTACTACTACTACTTCTGAGACTACTACTACTACTACTAATACTATTGAGACTGCTGCTACTACTGTTGTTGCTGCTTCTAATACTACTATTGCAACCACTACCACTGTTACAACTACGACAACTACTACTAATACAAATACTACTACTGCTACTACTACTATTGCTACTACTACTACTTCTAATACTAGTGCTAGTGCTACAACTGCTACTTCAAATACTACTATTACTGCCACTGCTACTACCCTTACTACTACTTCTTCAACTACCACTACCACTACTACTTCTACTTCTTCAACTACTACTAATAGTACTACTACCACTACTACTACTTGTATTGCTCCTCATCCTCAACCTCCTCATGCTATTACTACTACTACTACTACTACATCTACATCTATTGCTGCAACAACTACGACTACTATGATGACTACTTCTATTCCAGCTACTACTAAAACTACAGCTGCTACAACATGTGCTACAACTTCTACTTCTCCTATTTCTGCGACTACTTCACCTACTACTAATGCTATTACTACTACTAGTACTACTATTAGTACAATTGCAACAACAACTACTCCTACTACAACTGGCACTTCCACTACTAATACTAACACAACAACTACTACTACTACCACTCCTACTCCTACACCAACTCCTTATACTACTCCTATTACTACTCCTACTCCTATACCTATTGCTGCTGCTACTACTACTACTACTACTACTCTTACTCATACTACAAATATCGCAACTATTACTACAATGACATCTACTACTATTACTACTATTACTTCTACTACAACTACTACCACGACTACTACTACTTCCACTACTAGTACAATTGCTACTATTACTACACCAACTGCTGCTGGTACTACTACTAAGACTAACACTACTACTACTAATACTAATACTACTACTACTACTTCTATTACTACTACTAATAACACTCCTACTACTTCTATTAATACTACTACTACTACTACTACGACTCCTACTCCTATTATTACTACTACTCCAAACACTTCTACGATATCTATGACTACTACTCCAACTACTACTACTACTACTACTACTACTACTACTACACTCCCACTACTACTATTGCTGCTACTATAACTACTTCTACTACAGCTGCTGCTATTACTACTACCATTATGACTACTCCTACTGATACTACTAGTCCTACTACTACTACTACTCAAAATACTCCTCCTCCAACTACTATTGCAACAACTGCTACTGTAAGTCCTACTACTACTACTACTGCCACTGCTACTACTACTACTACTACTCATCCTCCTCCTAACACTCCCACTACCACTACTACTGCAGCTGATGCTGCTATTATGATTACTACTATGACTACTACTAAAACTAATACTACTACTACTACTATTAATACTACTATTACTACTACTACTACTACTACAACTAATACTACTGCTACTACAATTACTACTGACACTACTACTACTACTACTACTCCAACAACTACTACTATTAATACTACTACTACCACTAATGTAGCAGCTGTTGCTACTACTAAAAATGCTGCCACTACAGATGCTACTACTACTCCTACTATTACTAGTCTACTACTACCACTTCTAACGCTACTACTACTCCTACTCCAACTCCAACTGTGACTACTTTTCCTATTAATACTACGACTACCAGTACAACTACTATTATTCTTCCTAATACTATTCCAATTCCAAATATTACTACTACTACTACAACTATAACTACTACTATTACTACTACTATTACTACAACTACTACTACTCCTACTGCTGCTGTTGCTGCTGCTGCTGCTGCTATTGCTACTGTTGTTGCTGCGACTACTACTACTACCCTACTACTACTACTACTAAGACTACTACTATTAGAACTACTACTACTACTATTACTATTGTTACTACTATAACTACTGCTATTGCTGCTGCTGCTGCTACTACTACTAGTACTGCTAATACTACTATTACTACTGCTATTGCTATAGCTACTATGACTACTACTACTACTACTAATACTACTGTTACTACTACTACTACTAATAATAATAATAATATTACTATTACTCCCACTACTACTACTACTACTACTAGTATTACTACTACTACAACTCATATAGCTACTACTACTCTATGTACTACTACAACTCCAAACACTCCTACTACAACTACGACTGTAGCTGCTGCTTGTGCTACAACTACAACATTGGCTCCAGCAACAACTACTACGACTGCTGCAATTACTACTATGACTACTACTACTACTACTTTTGCTGCTACTGCTGCTACTACTACTGCTATTGCTGCTACTACTACTACTTCTACTACCACTAATATTGTTATTACTACTACAACAACTAGTCCTACTACTACTTCTACAAGAACTACTACTACTACGACCACTACTATTCCTACTATTACTACTGCTACTTCTACTACTATTCCAACTCCAACTGCTACAATTACTACTACCACTACTCCTACAATTACTACTCCTAGTCCAACTCCAAATCAAAATGCTACAACAACTACTAACACGGCTGCTACTACTACTGCTACTACCACTACTACTACTAGTACTACTACTACTACAACTACTACTCCTACAACTGCTACCACTACTACTCCTACTCCAACTCCTACTGCTCCTACTACTACTGCTGCTACTATGACTCCTGCTACTACAACTAATACTACAACTACAATTTCTACTACCGCTACTACTACGAAGACTAATACTACTACTACTTCTACCAATATAACTGCTGATGTTGCAGCTGCTACTATGGCTACGGCAACTACTACTAGTACTTCTACTACTATTGATACTACTACTGCTGCTGCTACTAAAACTGCTTCTGTTGCTGCTACTACTACTACTTCCACTAATACTACTACTGCTACTCTTACTACAATGACTACTGCTACAACAACTTCTACTACTACTACTATATCAACAACAACAACAATGACAACAACAACAACAACTACTACTACTACTGCAACTATTATTGTTGTTGCTACAACTACAACAACTACTACTGTTACTACTTCTACTACCACTACTACTACTATTACAACTCTTACTACTACTACTGTTACTACTGCTATTGCTACTACTACTCCTACTCCAACTCCTACAACTACTACTACTACGACTACTACAACTACTAGTCCTACTCCAACTCCTACTACTACAGTTGCTACGACTACTACTTCACCTTCGATAATAACAACAACAATAACAACTACTACTACTACTACAACCATTTCTACTATTAGTACAATTGCTACTATTACTACACCTACTACTACTTGTACTACTACTACAAATACTAATACTATTACAACTACTGCTACTACTGCTACTAATAGTAACATACACACTACTTCTACTACTACTACTACTATGAATACTACTCCTGCTGCAACTCCTATTCTCCCAACACTTCTATGACATGTAAGACTACTACTAAGCGATACTACGCCTCCTCCTCCTATTGCTACTACTACTACCACCACCACCACCACCACCACCACCTCCACCACCACCACTACTACCTCCTATTATGACTAGTCCTACTACTACTATTGCTCCTCCTCCTCCTCCTCCTCCTCCTACTACTACTACTACTACTACTACTCATACTAATACTACTACTCCAAACACTCCTACTACTACTGCAATAAATGCTCTATGACTACTATGACTACTACTATTATAGTAGTAGTAGTAGTAGCAGTAGTAGTAGTAGTAGTAGCAGTAGTAAAAGTTAAAATAGTAGTAGTAAGAGTAGTAGTTGTAGTAGCACTTGTAGCAGCAGTAGATGTAGTAGTAGTGGTAGTAGTAGTAGTAGAAGAAGAAGAAGAAGAAGTAGCAGTAGTCGTATTAGAAATAATAGTAGCAGTAGTATTATTAGGAGTTGGAGAAGTTATAGTAGTAGTAGCAGTAGTAGTAGGAGAAAAAGTTGGAGCAGCTATAATAGTACTATTAGAAGAAGTAGTATTAGTAGTAGTAGTAGTCGTCATAGTGAGAGTAGTAGTAATAGTAGCAGTAGTAGTAGTAGTAGAAGCGATAGTAGCAGGAGTAGAAGTAGTAGTTATTGTAATGCTAGTAGTAGTGGTAGAAGTACTCATAGCTATTATCGTAGTAGTAGTTGTTGTTGTATAATTATAGTAGCAGTATAAGTAATAACAGTAATAGCAATAGTAGTTGTAATAGTAGCAGTTGTTGTAGTAGTAGTGTTGTACTTAGAAGAGGGGATGTAGTGGTAGTAGTAGTAGCAGTAGCAATAGTAGCCGTAGAATCCATAGTAGTAGTAGTAGTAGTAGTAGTAATATTAGTAGTAAAAGTAGTAGTAGTGGTGGCAGTAGTAGTAGTGTTGGAAGCTATAGTTGTAGTAGTTGTTGTTGTTGTAGTAGTAGTAGTTGCAGTACTACTAGTAGTAGTAAAGGTAGCAGTAGTTTTCGATCGAGGGGAAGTCATAGTAGTAGCATTAGCAAAAGTAGTTATCATAATAGTAGAAGTGGGTGTAGTAGTAGTTGTTGTAGTAGTAGTAGTCATAGTAGCAACAGTAGTAGTAGTATTTTTTTATAGTAATATTACCAATTGTTGTTGCAATAGTAGTTGTTGCACTGGTAGTATTTGTAGTAGCAGTTGCAGGAGTAGATGTAGTAGTAGTAGTTGTGGTAATAGTAGTAGTAACTATTATAGTAGAAGAAGCAGTTGCAACAGTAGTAGCAATAGTGGCAGTAGAATTAGTAGCACAATTAGTAGTTGCAGTACTAGCAATAGTAGTAGTAGTAGCAGTATTGGCAGTAGTCATTGTAGTAGTAGCAGCACTAGTAGTCGATGTAGTAGTAGTAGCAGTAGAAGTAGTAGAAGTAATATTAGTTGTAGCAGTTATAGCAGTGGCAATAGTAGTAGTAGTAGTAGGAGAAGTAGTAGTAGTAGTAGAAGAAGTAGTAAGAGTAAAAGTATTAGTAGCATTAGTCATAGTAGCAGTAGTAGAAGTAGTATTAGTACTAGCAGTTGTAGATGTAGTAGTAACCATAGTAGCAGCAGTAGTAGCAGTAGTAGTATTTGTAGTAGTAGTAATAGTAGTAGTGGTAGTAATAGTAGCAACAATTGTAGTAGTAGTACTTATATTAGTAGCAACAATCGTAGCATGAGCACATTAGTTATTGTAGCAGTAGTAATGGAAGTAGTAGCAGCTATAGCAGTAGTGAAATTAGTAGTAGTGGTAGTAGTAGTAGTAGCAGTTGTAGCAGTAGTAGCTATAGTAGTAGTACTAGTAGTGGCAGTAGAAGTAGCGGTAGTAGTAGTAGTAGTAGTGATAGTAGTAGTAGTGCTAGTAGTAGTAGTAGTAGTAGTTGTTGTTGTAGTAGTAGTAGTAGTAGCAGCAGCAGAAGTAGTAGGAGTAACAGAAGTAGTCGTAGTTGCAGTGACAGTAGTAGCAATAGTAGTACCAATGGTAGCAGTAGTAGTAATAGGAGAAGTAGTAGCAGTAGTAGTAGTAGTCATAGTAGCAGTAGTATGAGTAGCAGCCGTAGGTAGTAGATGTAGTAGAAATAGCAAGATTTGAAGTAGTAGTAAAAATAGTTGCTATAGTCGTAGTTATAGCAGTAGTTGTTGTAGTAGCTATAGTAGAAGCATGTGTTGCATTAGTAGCAACAGTAGTAGTGGCAACTGTGATAGTAGTTGCAGCAGTAATAGTAGTAGAAGTAGTGGTAGTAGTAACCGTGGCAGTAGTAACAATAGTGGTAGTAGCAGTGGTATTAGTAGTTATTGTAGTAGTAGTAGCAATAGTAGTGGCAATTGTAGTAGTAGCAGCAGTAGCGACAATAGCAATAGTAGCAGCAATAGTGGCAGTAGTTTTAGTAGTAGTAACAATAGTAGCATAGTAGCAGCTATAGTAGAAGTAGCATTTGTAGCAGAATTAGTAGTAGGAGCAGTAGTAGTAGAAGTCGCAGTAATAGTAGTAGTAGTAGTAGAAGTAGCAGTCGTAGTAGTAGTAATAGTAATAGTAATAGTAGCAGTAAGAGTGGTAGAAGTAATAGTAGTGGTAGTAGTATTAGTAATCGCCATAGTAGTAGAAGAAGTAGTAGTCATAGCAGTAGTGGCAGGAGTAGTAGTAATATTAGTAGTAGCAGTAGTTGTAGTAGTAGCAGTAGAAGTACTAATAGGAGAGGTAGTAGCAGTAGTAGTAGTAGCAGTAGTAGCAGTAGTAGCAGTAGTAGTTGCAGAACTTATAGCAATAGTACTAGTATAGGAGCAATAGTAGTAGAAGTAGTAGTAGTATCCATAGTAGTAGTTGTATAAGAAGTGGTAGTAGTAACGGTAGCACTAGTAATGGTAACAGAAGCAGTAGCCATGCAATAGTAGCAATAGAAGTAGTAGTAGTTGTTGTAGTATTAGTTAGAGAAGTAGTAGCAGTAGTACTAGAAATAGTAGTACCAGTAGTAGTTGTAGTAGTAGCAGCAGCAGCAGGATTAGTAGTTGTAGCAATAGCAGTAGTAGTTATAGTAGTAGTTGTCATAGTTGGAGTAGCAATAGCAGTAGCAGCTGCAACAGTAGTAGGAGTAGCTATAGCAGCAGTTGTAGCTGTAGTAGTAATAGTAAGGGTACTAGTTATAGTAGCAGTAGTAGCTGTAGTAGCAATATTAGCCATAGTTGTAGTCGTAGTAGTAGAAGTAGCTATAGTAGAAGTAGCAGCAGCAATAGTTGTTGCAGTAGTAGTAGCAGTAGTAGCACTAGTAGCAGTAGTATAGCAGGCATAGTAGTGGTAGCAATAGTAGCGGTAGTAGTGGTCATTGTGGTAGTAGTAATAGTACAAGTGGTAACAATTATAGTTGTAGCAATAGTAACATTAGTAGTAGCAGCAGTTGTAGTAGTTGTAGGAGTCATGGCAGTAGCAGAACTAGTAGAAGTGGTAGTAGTAGTAGTAAAAGTAGTAGATGTAGTAGTAGTAGCAGTAGCAGCAGTAGTAGCAGTGGTAGTAGTAGTAGAAGTAGCAGTGGAAGCCATAGCAGCAATCATAGCAGTAGTAGAAGCTATAGTAGTACTAGTACTAGTAGTAGCAGTAGTAGCAGTAGTAACAGTAGTAGTACAAGTAGTCGTAGTAGCAATCATAGTAGTAGTGTCAATAGTAGCAGCAGCAGCAGTAGTAGCAGTAGTAGTAGCAATAGTAGCAAGAGTAGTAGTAGCAGTAGCAATAGAAATAATAGTAATCATAGTAGTTGTAATAGGTGTAGTTGTAGCAGCAGTATCTGTAATTATAGTTATTGTAGTAGTAGAACCAACAACAATGCTGGCAATATTAGTGGATGTCCAATAAGTGGTAGTACTAGCAATAGCAGTAGTAGTAGAAGTAGTAGTAGTAGTAGCAATAATAGCAGTAGTTATGGTTTATTAGCAGTAGGAGTAGTTGTATTAGTAGCAGCAGTAGCAGTAGTAGAAGTAGTAGTTGTTGTTGTAGTAGCAGTAGTGGTAATAGCCGTTGCTGTGGTAGCAGTAGTAGTAGTAGTAGCAGCAGCAGCAGTAGTACCAGTAGTAGCAGTAGTAGTAGTAGTAGCAGTCATCGTAGTAGTGCTAGTCGTAGTAGTAGCAATAGTAGAAGCAGTAGCAGTAGTCGTAGTAGTAGTAGCTGTAGTAATTGCAGTAGTAGAAGCATAGTAGTTGTAGTAGTAGTGGTAGTGGTGGTAGCCTTAGTAGCAGTAGTAATTGTAGTACTTTGTAGTAGTAGTAATAGGAGCAGTAGTAGAAGCAGTAGTAGTAATGGTAGAAGTAGTAGCAGTAGTAGTAACAATAGTAGTAGTAGTTGTACACATAGGAGTAGTAGTAGAAGTAGGAAAAGTAGCTGTAGTGGGCATAGAAGAAGTAGTAGTAGTAGTAGTAGTAGTAGTAGTAGTAGTAGTAGTAGTAGTAGCGATAGTATTCATACTAGTGGTAGTAGGAGAAGTAGTAGTACCAGTAGTAGTAGGAGAAGTTGAAGTAGCACTACTAGTAGTAGTAGTAGCAGTAGTTGCAATAGCTGCGGTAGTGGTAGTTCTAATAGTAGTAGCTATAGTGGTTGTAACAGTTGATGTAGTAGTAGTTGTTGTTGTTGTCGTAAAAATAGTCGTAGTTGCTATTGTTGTTGTTATTGTCATAGTTGTAGTAGCAGTGGTAGGAGTAGGAGTAGTCGGGGTAGTTATAGTAGTAGCAGTAGTGGCAACTGTAGCAGCAGTAGTAGTGGTGGTGGTAGTAGTAGTAGTAGCAGTTGCAGTAGTGGCAGTGGTGCTGGTAGTAGTTGTTGTACTAGTAGCAGTAGCAGCCATTGTAGAAGTAGTAGCAGTAGTCATAGTTGCAATTGTAGTAGCCGAAGTAGTAGTTGCAACATTAGTTATAGTAGTAGCAGTTGTTGCTGTAGTAGTAGAATTAGTAGCAGCAGTAGTAGAAGTAGGAGTAGTAATGGTAGAAGCAGAAGTTAGCAGTAGTAGTAGTCATAGCAACTGTAGCAGTATTGGTAGTAGCTTTAGTTATAGTAGATGTAGCAGCACTAGTTGAAGTAGAAGTAGTAGAAGTAGTAGAACTAGTAGCAGGAGTGGTGGAAGTAGTAGTAGTAGCAATAGAGTAAGTAGTAGTAGTAGCAGTAGTAGTGGAAGTCATAGTAGTAGGAATATTGGAAGTAGTGGTAGCAGTAGTTGTTGTTGCAGTCATAGTAGCAGTCGTAGCAGTAGTAGGAGAAATAGTAGTAGCCATATTTTCCATAGAAGTAGTAGCAGTAGTAGTAGAAGTAGCAATAGTAGTAGCTGTAGTTATGGTAATAGTAGTAGTTGTAGCAGACGTAGTAGCAGTATTAGTAGCAATAGGATAAGTCGTAGTAGTAGCAGTAGCTACAGGAGTAGTAGTAGTAGAAGTAGTAGTATTAGTAGCAGCAGTAGTTGCTGCTGTTGTAGCAACAACAGTAGTAGAAGTAGTTGTTGTTGTAATAGTAGTGGCAGTAGTTGCAGTAGTGGTAGCAGCAACATTAGTAGTAGTAGTAGTAGCAATAGCACTAGTGGTCATAGTAGTCGTAGTAGTCATAATAGTAGCCGTAGCAATAAAAGTAGTTGTAGCAGTAATAATAGTAGTAGGACAAGTAGTACTAGCAGTAGTAGTAGTAGTAGTAGGAGAAGTAGCAGTAGTAGTAGTAGTACTAGTTGTAGTAGTTGTAGTAGGAGAAGTAGTAGTAGTCATAGCAATAGTAGTAGCATTAATAGTAGCAGCAACAGTAGTAGTTGTAGAAGTTCTGTTGGTAGTAGAAGTAGTAGTAGTTGTTGTTGTTATAATAGTAGTAGTAGTAGTCATAGCAGTTGTAGTAGAAGTAGTACTTGGAGTATTAGTGTTAGTACTAGTAATAGTATAGTAGCAGCACTAGTAGTAGTCATAGTAATAGTTGGAGTCGTAGAAGCAGCATTAGCAGTAATAGCGGAAGCAGCAGCAGTAGCAGTAGTAGTAGTCATAGTAATAGCAGTAGTAGTAGTACTATTTGTACTTCTAGTAGTAATATTGGTAGTAGCAAAAGTTGTAGTAGTTGTAGTATTAAAAGAAGTAGTAGTAGTAGTAGTAGTAGTATTACTATGAGTAGGAGTAGTAGTGAAGTAGCAGTAGTTGTCATTTTAGTAGTAGTAGTGGTTGTTGTTTTTGTTGTAGTAGTAGTGATAGTAGTAGTAGTAGTAGTAGTAAAGGTAGTAGCAGTAGTAGCAGCAGTACCAGTCCTGGAAATGGTAGTAGTAGTAGCAGCAGTACCCGTCATAGAAGTGGTGGTAGTAGTAGCAGTAGTAGCCATAATAGAAGTAGCAGTAGTAGTAGTCATTGTGGTACTACTTGTGTTGGTAGTAGCAGTCGTACCCATCATAGAAGTGGTAGTAGTAGTAGTAGCAGTTGTAGTCATAGTGGCAGTAGTAGCATTCGGAGTAGTAGTAGAAATTGTAGTTGTATGCATAGTAGAAGGAGTACCAGCTGCAGTAGTAGTAGCTGGTGTAGTGGTAGTGGTCGTAGTTGTCACAATAGTAGCACTAGTGGTGATAGTAGCAGTAGTAGTATTAGTAATAGTTATAGTAGTATTAATTATAGTTGTCATAGCAGTAGTCATAGTAGTAGAAGTAGTAGTAGTATTAGGAAGAGTAGCAGTAGTAGTAATAGTAGTTGTTGTTGTTATTGTAGCAGTGGCAGTAGTAGCGGCAGCAGTTCTAGTTGTTGTAGTACTAGTTGTTGTAGTAACAGTAGATGTTGTTGCAGAAGTAGTAGTTATTGTAGTAGTTGTTATTATTATTGTAATAGTAGTAGCAGAAGTGGTAATAGTAGTAGTCATAGTAGCGGTAGCAGTAGTAGCCTTTGTTGCAGTAATTATAGTAGTAGCAATCGTAGCAGTTGCAGCAGTCATAGTAGTAGTAGCAGAAGTAGTAGTAGTAGGATAATTAGTTGTAGTAGAAGTAGGAATAGTAGTAATAGTAGTAGTAGTAATGTTAGTAGTAGTAGTTGCAGTTGTAGCAGTAGGAGTAGTGGCAATAGCAGTTGTAGGAGTAACCATCGTAGCAGTTATAGTAGTAATAGTAATAGCTATTGTAGTGGTCGTAGTAGATGTTGTGGCAGTAGTAGTTGTAGTCGGAGCTATAGTAGGGGTAGCAGTAGTAGTACTAGCTATTGTAGCAGTAGCAATAGTAGTAAGTATAGTTGTAGCAGTAGTAGTAGTAGCAACAGCAACAACAACCACAACATTAGTCATAGTAGTAGCAAGAGTAATAGTAGTAGTAGTAGTAGTAGTAGTAGTAGTAGTAGTAGTGTATAGTAGTAGTAGTAATAGTAGTAGTAGTAGTTTTATTAGCAGTAGTAGTTGCAGTAGTAGTTGTAGTATTAGGAGTAGCAGTAGTAGTATTGGTATTATTGGATAGTAGTAGACCGACGCGTAGATAGTCGTATATACTCGTAACAGTAGTCGTCGTCTAGTAGTAGTTGTCGTAGTAGTAGTGTAGTAAGTAGGAGTCGTCAGTCGATCAGTCGTGTCGTCTCGTGCGTCGTGGGGGTGGGCATACGTAGTAGCCGGCAGCAGCAGGCAGCAGTAGTAGGAGTAGTACGCGTAGTAGTAGTAGTAGTAGTAGTAGTAGTAGTAGAAGTAGAAGAAGTAGTAGTGGTAGCACGAGTAGGAGTAGGAGTAGGAGTAGTAGTAGCAAAAGTAGGAGTAGGCGTAGTAGTAGTAGTGGTTGAAGCAGGAGTTGGAGTAGTAGTAGTAGCAACAGCAGTAGCAGTAGTAGTTGTTGTAGTAGCAGTAATAGTAGTAGAAGTAGTGGTAGTAGTAATACTAGTAGGAAAAGTAGCAGCAGTAGTGACAGTTGTAGGGAAAGTAGTTGTAGCAGAAGTAGTCGTAGCTATAGTAGTGGTAGTATTAGTAATAGCCGCAACAGCAGTAGAAGCAGAAGTAGTAGTAGTAGTAGTACTAGCAATTATAGTAGCAGTACTAGTTGTTGTATTAGTGGCAATAGTACCAGAAATAGCAATAGTTGTGACAAAAATAGTAATAATAGTAGCAATTGTAGCAGTAGTTGTTGTAGGTGTAGCAATAGAAGAAGTCATAAAAGTAGTACCATTAGTAGTAGTAGTAACAGTAGTCATAGTATTACTAGAAGTAGCTGTAGTAGTTGTAGTAGTCGTAGTAGCTGTAGTAGTTGTAGTAGTCATAGTAGTAGTAGAAGTAGCAAGAGTTCTAGGAGGAGTAGTAGTAGTAGTCGTAACAATAGTAGTAGTAGTAGTAGTAGTAGTTATAGTGGGAGTAGCAGTAGTTGTAATAGAAATAGTAGTAGTAGCAGTAGTTGCCGTAATAGTAGTAGTTGTAGCTGTAGTTGTGGTAGTAGTAGTACTAGTAGTCATTGTCGTAGTAGCAGTAGTCGTAGTTGTAGTAGTAGTAGTGGTTGAGGTAGTCATAGTATTATCAGAAGTTGTAGTAGCACTAGTTGTAGTAGTTGTTGTAGAAGTAATGGTAATAGCAGCAGCAACAGCAGTAGCAGGAGTAGTAGTAGTCATTATTGTACTAGTTGTGTTACTAGTAGCTGTCGTAGCAATCGCAATAGTTGTAGTAGTAGTAGTAGCAGCAACAACAATAGTAGTAGCAGTAGTGGTGGCAATATACTAGCAATAGTAGTTGAAGTAGTAGTAGTAACAGAAGAAATTGTATTAATTGCAATAGTAGTAGCAGTAGTCATAGTATTAGAAGTAGTAGTAGTAGGAGGAGTAGTAGTTGTAGTAGTAGTAGTTGCAGTAGCAGTAGTAGCAATAGTCGCAGCAATCGTAGTAGTTGTAGTAGTAGTTTTTGTAGTAGTAGTAGTAGGAGTAGCAGTAGTAGTGGTAGAAGTTGTTGTTGTTGTTGTTGTTATAGTAGTAGCAATAATACTAGTAGCAGCAGTTGTAGTTGTAGCAGAGGTAGCAGTTGTAGCAGAGGTAGCATTAGCAAAAGCAGTAGTAGTTGTGGTAGTAGTAATAGTAGTAGTAGGGGAATTAGTTGCAGTAGAAGTAGGAGTAGTAGTAATAGTAGCAGTAATATTAGTTGCAATAGTTATAGTAGTAGGAGTAGAAGTAGTGGTTGTAGTTGTTGTAGCTGTAGCCGTAGTAGCAGTAATAGTAGTCGCTATAGTAGTGGTAGCAGTGGCTGTTGTAGAAGCAGTAGTAGTAGCACGAGCTATAGCTGGAGTAGCAATAGTAGTGGCTATTGTAGAAGTAGTAGTAGTAGCAGTTGTAGCAGAAATACTAGTAGTAGCAGTAGCAATAGTAGTAAGTATGGTAGTAGCAGCTGCAACAGTAGTAGTGGTAGAACTATTAGTAGTAGGAGCACTAGTAGGAGTAGTAGTAGCTGATGGTGGTGTTGTTGTTGTTGCTGTTGTAGTAGTAGTAGTAGCGGTAGTAATAATCATTGGAGTAGAGCAGCAACACATGCAGCAGTAGTTGTTGTAGTAGTAGAAGTATTAGTAGCTGTAGAGCAATAATGCTAGTAGTGGTAGTTGCTGAAGTAGTAGTTGTAGTAGTAGTAGAAGTTGTAGTAGTTACAGTAGTAGTAGCTATAGTAGGAGTTGCAATAGTTGTAGCTATAGTAGTAGTTACAGTAGTAGTAGCTATAGTAGGAGTTGCAGTAGTTGTAGCTATAGTAGGAGAAGTAATAGTAGTAGTAGTGTTAGTTGTTATTGTTGTTGTAGCAGTAGTAGACGTAGTAGTTGTTGTTCTTCTTGTAGTAATAGTAGTAGTGGTTATAGTAGTTTTAGTTTTGGTAGTTGTTATTGTTGTAGTAGCAGTGGTAGCAGTAGTAGTTGTAGTAGTAGTAGCAGAAGTAGCAGTAGCAGTAAAAGGAGTAAGAGTAGTAGTAGTAGTAGACGTAGTAGTAGGAGGAATGGTAGTGGTAGTAGTCGTTGGAGTTCGAGTACTAGTGCTAATAGGAGTAGTAATAGTAGCAGCAGCAGTAGTAGTAGGAGTGGCTATAATAGCAGTCGTTGGAGCAGTAGGAGTAGTAGGTGTAGCAGCAACAACAATAATAATAGCAATAGTAACGATAGTGGTAGTAGTTGTAGTAGGAGTACTAGTAGTAGTAGAAGTAGCAGTAGTAGTAGCAAAAGTAGCGTAGCAGCAGTAGTAGCAGTTGTAGATGTAGTTGTAGCAGCAGAAGT
The DNA here is from genome assembly GCA_005019695.1 of Trichopus zeylanicus subsp. travancoricus. NCBI lineage: Eukaryota > Viridiplantae > Streptophyta > Magnoliopsida > Dioscoreales > Dioscoreaceae > Trichopus > Trichopus zeylanicus. Next base: position 12,382 of record RXID01016236.1, on the reverse strand, counting down.
CGTAGAGTAGTAGTAGAAATAGTAGTATTTGGAATAGTAGTAGAAGTAGGATTTGGAGTTGGTGTAGTAGTAGCAAAAGTATCAGCAGTGCTAGTTGTATTAGTCCCAGTAGTAGTAGAAGTAGAAGTAGTAGGAGTAGTAGCATAGTAGTAGCTGTAGTAGTTTTAGTCATAGAAATAGTGGTAGTCATAGTAGTTTTAGTAGTAGTAGGATTAGTAGTTGCAATAACAGCAATAGTAGCAATAGTAGTCATAGTAGGAGTCATAGTAGTAGCAGAGTTAGTAGCGGTAGCAGTAGCAGCAGCAACAATAGTAGCTAAAGTAGTAGTAGTAGTAGGAGTGGTAGTAGTAGTAGTAATCGCAATAGTAGTAGTAGATGTAGTAGTAGTAGTTATTGTAATAGTAGTAGAAGCAGTAGTAGCAATAGTAGTAGTAATAGTAGTTTCGTAGTACTAGTAGTAGTAGTAGTATTTGTCGTAATAAGTGTAGTATTAGTAGCAATAATAGTAGCAACAATAGTAGAAGAAGTAGAAGTAGTAGTAGTAGTAGTAGTAAGAGTAGAAGTAGTTGTTGTAGTAGTAGTACTGGTAGTAGTATTAGAAGTAATAGTAGTAGTAGTAGTAGTAGTACTAGTAGTAGTAGTAGTAGTAGGAGTAGTAGTTTTAGCTGCAGAAAAAGTAGTGGTAGTAGCAGTAGCAGTAGTAGTAGAAGAAGAAGCATCAGTAGTGTTAGAAGTTGTAGAAATGGTAGCCGTAACTGTAGTAGTAGTAGTAGCAGTGTTAGTAGGAGTAGTTGTAGTATTAGTGCTAGTAATAGTATGAGTGGTAGTAATAGTTGTAAATGTTTGAGTAGTAGCAGTACTAATAGTAGTAGTTGTAGAAATAGTTGTAGTAGTCGCAGCGGCTGTAATTGGAGTAGCAGTAGCAGTAGTAGTAGCACTAGCAGTAGTATTAGTAGTAGTAGTAGCAGTATTAGTAATTGCCGCAACAAGAGTAGTAGTAGTAGGAGGAGGTGGAGGAGGGGGAAGAGGAGGAGGAGCAATAATAGTAGTAGTTGTTGTAGTAGTAGTAGTAATAGTAGTAGTTGTAGTAGTAGCGGTGGTTGTGGTAGTAGTAGTAGGAGGTGGAGGAGTAGTTGTTGTAGTAGGAGTTGTAGTATTAGTTGCAGCAGTAGTAGTAGGAGTAGTAGTATTATTATTAGTAGTAATAGTACTAGTTGTTGGAGTAGTAATAGTGCTAGTAGTAGTAGTTGTAGTAGTAGTGTAGTAGTAGCAGCAATAGTAGTAGTAGTAGAGGTAGTAGTAATAGTAGTCGTTGTAGTTGTAGTAAGAGTAGTTATAGTAGGAGTAGTAGTAGTAGTAGTACTAGTAGTAGTAGTACTAGTAGTAGTGGCTGTAGTCGTACTGGTAGTAGCCATTGTCGTAGTAGTAGTAGAATTTGTAGTAGTAGGATTAGTATTAGTAGCAGGAGTTGCAATAGTAATAGTAGCAGTAGTTGTTGTAGTAGTAGTACTAGTTCTAGTGGTAATAGTAGTCGCAGCAGTAGTAGTAGGATTAGTTTTAGGAGTGGGAGTTGGAGTAGGAATAGTAGTAGTACCATTAGGAGTAGTGGGATATAGAGTAAGTAGTTATATTGTGTAGTAGTCTTCGTAGTATTTGTTTGGAGAGGAGGGAGGAGTAGTCCCAGTCGTAGTCATAGTAGTAGAAGTGATAGTAGTAATAGCAGAAGTATTAGTAGCATTATTAGTAGTAGTAGTAGTAGTAGTAGCAGCAGTAATTGTATTAGGAGTAGCAGTAGTAGCTGGAAGAGTAAAAGTTGTAGTAGTAGGAGTAGCTGTAGTAGAAGTAATAGTAGTCGTAGCAGTAGAAGTAGTAGGAGTAGTAATAGTAGTAGTAGTAGCAGTAGTAATTGTATTAGGAGTAGCAGTAGTAGCTGGAAGAGTAAAAGTTGTAGTAGTAGGAGTAGCTGTAGTAGAAGTAATAGTAGTCGTAGTAGTAGAAGTAGTAGGAGTAGTAATAGTAGTAGTAGGAGTAGTAATAGTAGTAGTAGCAGTACAAGTAGTAGTAGTATTATTTAGTGTAATAGTAGCAGTATTGTTAGTAGTTATAATTACAGCTGTAGGAGTAGCCGTGGTACTAGTAGAAGTAGTTGTAGTTGCAGCAGCAGAAGCAACAGGGGTAGTACCAGTAGTGGTAGTTGTCAAATGGGTCATAGTAGTAATAATAGTAGTAGTACTAGTTGTTGTAGTAGTAGCAGTAGTAGTAGTAGTAGCAGTAATAGTAGTAGTAGTTGAAGTGGTAGTAGTAGTAGAAGTTGTAGTAGTAGTAGTAGAAGTTGTAGTAGTAGTAGTAGTTGTTGTTGTAGTGGTAGCAGTAGTAGAAGTAGTAGTAGTCGAAGTAGTAGAAGTAGTTGTAGTAGTATCAGTAGAAGTAGTAGTAGTTGTTGTTGTTGTAGTAGTAGTAGTGGTACTAGTTATTGTAGTAGTAGTAGTTGTAGTAGTAGTTGTAGTAGTAGTAGTAGTAGTTGTTGTTGTTGTTGTTGTTGTTGTTGTAGTGGAAGTAGTAGTAGTAGTAGTAGGACTAGTAGTAGTAGTAGTAGTAATAATCGTGGTAGTAGTAGTAGTTGTAGGACTAGTAGTAGATGTAATAGTTCGAGTAGTACTACTTGTAGCAGTAATAGAAGTAGTAGTAGTAGTAGTAGTAGTAGTAGTAGTGGTAGTAGTAGTAGTAGTAGTGGTAGTAGTGGTAGTAGTAGTAGTAGTAGTAGTAGTAGTTATAATTGTAGTAGTAGTAGCAATAGTAATAGTGGTATTAGAGTAGTATTTGTAGTAGTAGTAGTAGTGGCTGAAGAAGTAGTGGTGGGAGTATGAGTAGGAGGAGTAGTTGTAGGAGTAGGAGTAGTAGTAGTAGTAGCAGGAGCTGGAGTTGGAGTAGTAGTAGTAATAGTAGTTGTTGTTGTAGTTGTAGTAGTCGTCGTTGTCATCGTCGTTGTAGTAGTAGTAGCAGTAGTAGTGGTAGTAGTAGTAGTAGTAGTAGCAGAGTAGTAGTAGTAGTAGTAGTATGAGCAGGAGTAGGAGTAGGAGTAGTTATAGCAGTCGTAGCTGTTGTAGTAGTGATAGTAATAGTAGTAAGAGGAGTTGCGACGGGAGTTGTAGAAGAAGAACTAGTAGTAGTTGTTGTCGCAACTGTTGGAGATGCAATAGTAGTTGTAGTAGTCGAGGTAGTAGCAGTAGTAGTAATAGGAGTAGTAGTAGTATTAGTAGCAACAGTAATAATAGTAGTAGTAGTAGCAGTTGTAGTAGTAGTAGAGTAGTAGTAGCAACAGTAGTCGTAGTAGTAGCAGTAGTAGTTGTAGTTAGAGTGGTAGTTGCAGTAGTAGCTGTAGTTTTCGAAATTTTAGTAGGATTTGGGGTTGGAATAGGAGCATCAGTAGGAGTTGTAGTAGTAGTAGTACTAGTAGGAGTAATAATAGTAGCAGTACCAGGGGTAAGAGTTATTATGGTAGTAGTCTGAGGAGGAGGAGTAATTATAGCAATAGTTGGAGTCAGAGTATAAGTGGTAATATGAGTATTTGTAATTGTAGTAGTAGTCACAGTACTTGTAGTAGTAGTAGTTCTTGCAGTAGTAGTAAGAGTAGTTGTGGAAGTAGTTGCAATAGCTGTAGCAGTTAGCGTAGTAATAGTAGTAGTAGTAGTAATAGTAGTAGTTATAGTAAGAGTAGTAGTGGGAGGAGTAGTGGCATTAGTAGTATTAGTAGTTGGAGCAGTATTAGGAGCAGTAGTAGTAGTTGCAATAGTAGGAGTAGTTGGAGCTGTAGGAGTTGCTGCAGTAGTAGTAATAGTCAGGATAGTAGGAGTTGTAGTAGAAGTAGTAGGAACATTAGGAGTAGTAGTAAAGTAATATCAGTTGCAGTAGTAGTAGTAGTAGTAGTAGTAGTAGTAGTAGGATTATTAGGATTAGTAGTAGTAGTAGTAGTTGTTGTTGTTGTTGTAGCAGTAGTAGTATTAGTAGTAGCAGTAGTTGTAGTAGTAGTAGTAGGAGTATTAGGATTAGTAGTAGTAGTTGTTATAGTTGTAGTAGTTGTAGCAGTAGTAGTCGCAGTATAAATAGTAGCAGAAGTAGTAGTAGTAGTAGTCGTAGTAGTAGTATTAGTAGTAGTAGTTGTTGTTGTTGTTGTAGTAGTGGTAGCAAAAATAGCAGTAGCAGCAGCAGCAGCTGCAGTTGTAGTTGTAGTAGTAGTAGTAGCAGTAGCAGTTGTAGCAATAGTAGTAGTTGTGGGACTAATAATAGTAGTAATAGTGGTAGTAGTAACTATTGAAGTAGTTGTTGTTGTAGTTGTTGTGGACTAGTAGTAGTACTAGAAGTAGTAGTAGTAGTAATAGTACTAGTAGTAGTATTTGAAGTACTAGTAGTTGTAGTAGAAGTATTAGCAGAAGTAGTAGTAGTAGTAGTATTAATAGAAGTTGTAGTAGTAGAAGTAGTAATTCTTGTAATAGTAATAGAAGTTGGTCTTGGAGTAGGGGTAGTAGTAGGAGAAATGGTAGTAGTCGTAGAAGTAGTAGTACGAGTGGTGGTAGTAGCATTAGTATTAGTAATAGTAGTAGTGCGAATAGCAATAGAAGTTCTTGTAGCAATAGTAGTTGTAATATTAGAAGTAGTAGCAGTAGTAGTAATAATACTAGTAGTTATAGGTGTAATAGTAGTAGTAGTAGTAGTATCAATAGTAGTAGTAGTTGTTGTAGTTATAATAGTAGTAGGGGTAGCAGGAGCAATAGAAGTTGTAGCAGCACCAGTGGTAGTAGTAGCAGTATTTGTGGGAGTAGTAGTAGTAGCAGTAGGAGTACCTATAGTTGTAACAGCAGCAGCAGTAGTAGTTGTTGTTGTTGTAGAAGTATTAGTTGCAGCAAAAGTAGTACCAGTAGTACTAGTAGTGGTAGTAGTAGAAGCTGTAGCATTAGTAGTGGCAGTAGTAGTAGAAGCTGTAGTAGTAGCAGTAGTAGGAGTAGTAGTAGCAGTAACAACACGAACAATGACAACTATAGCTGAAGTAATAGTAGTAGATGTAGCAGCCGCACTGGTTGTAGTAGCAGCACAACTAGTAGTAGTAGTATTAGCAACAACAACAGTAGCAGTAGTTGTAGTAATAGCAAAAGCAACAGTAGCAACTGCAGCATCAGCAATAGTAGTAGTAGTAGTTATTATTGTTGTTGTAGTAGTAGAAGAAGAAGTAGTAGTGGCTGTAGTAGTAGAAGTAGCAGTGGTAGCAGCAATAGCTATAGTTATTGTATTAGCCGTAGAAGTAGTTGTAGTTGTAGTTGTAGTAGTAGCTGTAGGAGTAGTAGCAGAGGTAGCCGTAGTAGTAGTAGTTGCTAAAGTAGTAGTGGTAGTAGCAGTAGTGGTAGTAGTAGTAGTAGTTGTTGTTGTAGTAGTAGTAGTTGTTGTAGTAGTATTACTACAAGCAATAGTAGCAGTTGTTGTTGTTGTAGTGGTAGTGGTACTAGTAGTAGTCGTATTAGTTATTGTTGTTGTTGTTGTAGTAGTAGTAGTAGTAGTATTTGCTGTTGTTGTTGTTGTAGTAGTAGTAGTAGCAGGACTAGTAGTAGTATTAGTAGTAGTAGTAGTAATCGTTGTAATAGTCATTGTTGTAGTAGTAATAGTAGCAGATGTAATAGTTCAGGTAGTACTACTTTTTGTAATAATAGACGTAGTAGTAGTAGTAGTAGTAGTAGTAGTAGTAGTTGTTGTTGTTGTTGTTGTTATTGTTGTGGTAGTAGTGGTAGAAGAAGTAGTAGTAGTTGTAGTAGTAGGACTAATTGTAGTATTAGTAGTAGTTGTAGTAGTAATCGTTGTAGTAGTTGTTGTAGTAGTAATTGTAGTAGGACTAGTAGTAGATGTAATAGTTCGAGTAGTACTACTTGTATTAGTAATAGAAGTAGTAGTAGTTGTGGTAGTAGTTGTAGTAGTAGTTGTTGTTGTAGCAGTAGTAGTAGTAGTAGTAGTAGTAATAGTTATAATTGTAGTAGTAATAGCAATAGTAATAGTGGCATTCGTAGTAGTTATTGTAGTAGTAATAGTAGTAGTGGCTGAAGAAGTAGTTGTGGGAGTACGAGTAGGAGGAGGAGTAGTAGTAGTAGCTGGAGCAGGAGCTGGAGTAGTAGTAGTAGTTGTTGTTGTTGTTATTGTAGTTGTAGTAGTAGTAATAGTAGTATAGTATGAGCAGGAGTAGGAGTAGGAGTAGTTCTAGCTGTCGTAGTTGTTGTAGTTGTGATAGTAGTTGTAGTAGGAGGAGTTGCAGTAGGAGTTGCAGAAGAAGAACTTGTAGTAGTTTTTGTAGCAGCTGCTGCAGATGCAATAGTAGGTGTAGTAGTATTATTAGCAACAATAATAATAGTAGTAGTAGTAGCAGCGATTGTAGTAGTAGTAGAGTAGTAGTTGCAATAGCTGTCATAGTAGTAGCAGTAGTAGTTGTAGTTAGAGTGGTACTTGTAGTAGTAGCTGTAGTTTTCGGAGTACTAGTAGGATTTAGGGTTGGAATAGTAGGAGTTGTAGTAGTAGTACTAGTAGGTGTAGTGATAGTAGCAGTAGCAGGAGTAAGAGTTATTATGGTAGTAGTTTAGGGAGGAGGAGTAGTTATAGTAGTAGTTGGAGTTGGAGTACAAGTGGTAATAAGAGTAGTTGTAGTTGAAGTAGTAGTCATAGTACCTGTTGTTGTAGTGGTACAAGTAGTAGTAGTAGTAGTTGCAGTAGTAGTTCTTGCAGTAGTAGTAGTTGCAGTAGTAGTAATAGTAGTTGTGGAAGTAGTTGCTATAGCAGTACCAGTTATAGTAGTAATACTAGTAGTTGTAGTAAGAGTAGTAGTAGGAGGAGTAGTTGGAGTAGTATTAGGAGTAGTAGTAGTAGTTGCAATAGTAGGAGCAGTTGGAGTTGTAGGAGTTGCTGCAGTAGTAGTAATAATTGGAGTAGTAGGAGTAGTAGTAGAAGTAGTAGGAGCATTAGGAGTAGTGGTGAAGTAATACCAGTTGTAGTAGTAGTTGTAGTGGTAGTAGTAGAAGGAGAATTAGGATTAGTATTAGTGGTAGTAGTTGTTGTTGTTGTAACAGTAGTAGGAGAAGTATTAGGATTGGTAGTAGTAGTACTAGTAGTTGTTGTTGTTCTAGCAGTAGTAGTAGTAGCAATAGCAGCAGCAGTAGCAGTAGAAGTTGTAGCAGTAGTAGCAGCAGCAGTAGTAGTAGTAGCAATAGCATTGGTCATAGAAGTAGTAGTAGCGGTAGTGGCAGTAGTAGTAGTCCTAATAGTGGTCCTAGTAATAGTAATAGTAATAGTAATAGTAGAAGTAGTTGTTGCAATAGTAGTTGTAGTTGTAGTAGTTGTAGAAGTAGTAGTCATTGTAGAAGTAGTAGTAGTAGCAGTAGTAGTAGTAGTACCAGCAACAGTAGTAGCAATAGCAGTAGTTGTGGGACTAGTAGTAGTAGTAATAGTGGTAGTAGTAACTATTGAAGTAGTCGTTGTAGTAGTAGTTGTGGTAGTGGTATTAGTTGTAGTAGTAGAAGTAGTAGTACTGGTTGTAGTAGTAGTAGTTGAAGTACTAGTCGTTGTTGTAGAAATAGTAGTTGTAGTAGTAATAGAAGTTGTTTTAGTAGTAGTAGTAGTTCTTGTAATAGTAATAGAAGTTGGTCAAGGAGTAGGGGTAGTAGTAGGAGAAAAGGTAGTAGTCGTAGAAGTGGTAGTACGAGTGGTGGTAGTAGCAATAGTAGTACTAATAGTAGTAGTTGGCATAGTACTAGAAGTACTTGTAGCAATAGTAGTCGTAATATTCGAAGTAGCAGTAATAGTAGTAACAGTACTAGTAGTTATAGGTGTAATAGTAATAGTAGTAGTAGTAATAGCAATAGTTGTTGTAGTAGTAGTCGCAGTAGTAGTATTAGCTGTAGTAGTAGTAGTAGTAATAATAGTAGTAGTAGTTGTTGTAGTCTAGTAGTAGTGGTAGCAGCAGCAGTAGAAGAAGTAGCAGCAGCAGCAGCAGCAGCAGCAGTAGTATTTGTGGGAGTAGTAGTAGGAGGAGGAGGAGTACCTATAGTTGTAACAGCTGTAGTAGTAGAAGTAGCACTAGTAATAGTAGTAGTTGTTGTTGTAGAAGTAGTAGTTGCAGCAAAACTAGTACTAGCAGTACTAGTAGTGGTAGTAGTAGAAGTTGTAGCATTAGTAGTGGTAGTAGGAGTAGAAGCGGTAGTAGTGGCAGTAGTAGCAGTAGTAGTAGCGGTAACAACAAGAACAATAACAACTACAGCAGAAGTAGTAGTAGTGGATGTAGCAGCTGCACTGGTTGTGGTAGTAGCACTACTACTAGTAGTAGTATTAGCAACAACAACAGTATCAATAGTTGTAGTAATAGCAATAGCAGTAGTAGCAACAGCAGCACCAGAAGTAGTACTAGTTGTTGTTGTTGTTGTTGTAGTAGTAGTAGTAGAAAAAGTAGTAGTAGCAACAGCAGTAGTAATAGCAGTAGTAGCATCAATAGCTACAGTTATTATATTTGTCATAGAAGTAGTTGTAGCAGTAGTTGTAGTACTATAAGTATGAGTAGTAGCAGTGGTATCGTAGTAGTAGTAGTTGCTATAGTAGTAGTAGTGGTAGTAGTAGTAGTTGTTGTTGTTATAGTAGCAGTAGTAGTAGAAGTTGTTGTAGTAGTATTAGTAGAAGTAGTAGTAGTAGTAGTTGTTGTTGTTGTAGTTGTTGGTACTAGTATCAGTCGTATTAGTGTGTAGTAGTAGTAGTTGTTGTAGTAGTAGTGTTGTTAGTAGTAGTAGTAGTAGTTGTTGTGTTGTTGTTGTTGTTGTTATTGTAGTAGTAGTAGTAGAAGAAGAAGAGTAGTAGTAGTAGTAGTATAGTAGTAGTGGGAGTAGTAGTAGTAGTAGTAGCACTAGTAGTAGATGTCATAGTTCGAGTAGTACTACTTGTAGTAGTAAGAGAAGAAAAGTAGTAGTAGTAGTAGTAGCAGTAGCAGTAGTAGTAATAGTAATAGTAGTAGTAATAGTAATAGTAGTAGTAATAGTACTAGTAGTAGTAGTAGTAGTAGCAAAAGTAATAGTGGTATTAGTAGTAGTAGTTGTAGTTGTACTAGTAGTGGTGGCTGAAGAAGTAGTTATGGGGGTACGAGTAGGAGGAGTAGTTGTAGGAGTAGGTAGAGTAGTAGTAGTTGTAGCAGCAGCAATTAGAGTAGTAGTAGTAGTAGTAGTTGTTGTTCTAGTAGTAGTAGTAGCATTAGTAGTCATAGTAGCAGTAGTAGTAGTCGTAGTAGCAGTAGTAGTAGTAGTAGCATTAGTAGTCATAGTAGCAGTAGTAGTAGTCGTAGTAGCAGTAGTAGTAGTAGTAGTAGCAGTAGTAGTATGAGCAGGAGTAGGAGTAGGAGTAGTTCTAACAGTCGTAGTTGTTGTAGTAGTGATAGTAGTAGCAGTAGGGGGAGTTGCAGAAGGTGTTGTAGAAGAAGAACTAGTCGTTATTGTTGTAGCAATTGCGGCAAATACAATAGTAGTTGTAGTAGTAGTCGAGGTAGTAGCAGTAGTAGTAAAAGAAGTAGTAGTAGTATTAGTAGCAACAACAATAATAGCAGTAGTAGTAGCAGTTGTAGTAGTAGAAGAGTAGTAGTTGCAACAATAGTCGTAGTAGTAGTAGTTGTTGTAGTTAGAGTGGTAGTTGTAGTAGTAGCTATAGTTTTCAGAGTACTAGTAGGATTTGGGGTTCGAAAAGGAGTATCAGTAGGCGTTGAAGTTGTAGTAGTTGTACTAGTAGGAGTACTAATTGTGGCAATAGCAAGAGTAAGAGTTATTATGGTAGTAGTCAAAGGAGGAGGTGTAGTTATAGTAGTAGTTGGAGTCGGAGTACAAGTGGTAATAAGAGTAGTTGTGGTTGTAGTAATAGTCATAGTACTAGTAGTAGTAGTAGTAGTAGTAGTAGTAGTAGTAGTAGTAGTAGTAGTAGTAGTAGTAGTAGTAGTAGTAGTAGTAGTAGTAGTAGTAGCAGTAGTAGTAGTAGTTGCAGTAGTAGTAATAGTAGTTGTGGAAGTAGTTGCAATAGCAGTAGCAGTTATAGTAGTAATAGTAGTAGTAGTAATAGTAGTAATTGTAGTAAGAGTAGTGGTAGGAGGAGTAGTGGCAGTAGTAGCAGTAGCAGTAGTAGTATTAGTAGTTGTAGCAGTATTAGGAACAGGAGTAGTAGTTGCAGAAGTAGGAGTAGTTGGAGTTGTGGGAGTAGTTGCAGTACTAGTAATAGATTGAGTAGTAGGAGTAATGGTAGAAGTAGTAGGAGCATTAGGAGTAGTAGTAAAGTAATACCAGTTGTAGTAGTAGTAGTAGTAGTAGTAGTAATAGTAATAGTAGTAGTAGGAGTATTAGGATTTGTAGTAGTAGTAGTTATTGTTGTAGTAGTAGTAGCAGTAGCAGCAGCAACAACAGTAGCAGTAGTAGCAGCAGCAACAATAGCAGTAGTAGCAGCAGTAGCAGCAGCAGTAGTAGTAGTAACAGTAGTAGTAGTCATAGAAGTAGTGGTAGCAGTAGTTGTAGTAGTAGTCATCCTAGTAGTGGTGGTAGTAGTAGTAGTAATAGTAGAAGTACTTGTTGCAATAGTAGTTGCAGTTGTAGTAGTTGTAGAACTAGTAGTCGTAGTAGAAGTAGTAGTAAAAGTAGTAGTAGTAGTAGTTGTTGTTGTTGTTGTTGTTGTTGTTGTAGTTGCGGTAGCAAAAGTAGCAGTAGCAACAGTAGTAGTGGCAGGATTAGTAGTAGTAGCAGTAGTAGTAATCGCAGTAGTAACAATAGCAGTAGTAGTGGGACTAGTAGTAGTAGTAATAGCGGTAGTAGTAACTATTGAAGTAGTTGTTGTGGTAGTTGTTGTGGTAGTGGTACTAGTAGTAGTAGTAGACGTAGTAATAGAAGTAGTAGTACTGGTGGTAGTAGTAGTAGTAGTTGAAGTACTAGTAGTTGTAGTAGAAGTATTAGTAGGAGTAGTAGTTGTTGTTGTAGTAATCGAAGTTGTAGTAATAGTTGTAGTAGTTCTTGTAATAGTTATGGAAGTTGGTCTAGAAGTGGGGGTAGTTGTAGGAGAAATGCTAGTAGTCGTAGAAGTAGTAGTACGAGTGGTGGTGGTAGCAATAGTAGTTGTAATAGTAGCAGTGGGAATAGTTGTAGAAGTACTTGTAGCAATAGTAGTCGTAATAATAGAAGTAGTAGTAGTAGTAATAGTACTAGTAGTTATAGGTGAAATAGTAGTTATTGTAGTAGTAGTGTTAGCTGTAGTAGTAGTAGTAGTAGTAGTCATAGTAGTAGTAGTTGTTGTAGTTATAATAGTAGTATTGGTAGTAGTAGCAGTAGAAGTTGTAGCAGCAGTAGTTGTAGTAATACTAGTATTTGTTGGAGTAGAAGTAGTAACAGTAGAGTACCTATAGTTGTAACAGCAGAAGTAGTAGAAGTACCACTAGTAGTAGTAGTAGTAGTTGCAGCAAAAGTAGTGCCAGAAGTACTACTAGTGGTAGTAGTATAAGCTATAGCATTAGTAGTGACAGTAGTAGTAGAAGCAGCAGTAATAGCAGTAGTAGGTGCATTAGTAGCGGTAACAACAAGAACAACAGCAACTGCAACAGAAGCCGTAGTAGTAGATGTAACAGGCGCACTGGTTGTAGTAGTAGCACTACTAGTAGTAGTAGTATTAGCAACAATAATAGTAGCAGTAGTTGTAGCAGGCGCACTGGTTGTAGTAGTAGCACTACTAGTAATAGTAGTATTAGCAACAATAATAGTAGCAGTGGTTGTAGTAATAGCAATAACAGCAGTAGTAATAGCAGGACCAGCAATAGTAGTAGTAATAGTAGTAGTAGTAGTAGAAGAAGTAGTAGTAGGAGGAGTAGTAGTAGTAGTAGCAGTAGCAGCAATAACTACAGTTATTGTATTAGTCGTAGAAGTAGTTGTAGTAGTAGCAGTAGCAGTAGTAGCAGTTGTAGCCTTAGTAGTAGTAGTTGCTATAGTAGTAGTGGTAGTAGTAGTAGTGGTAGTAGCAATAGTAGTTGTTGTTGTTGCGGTCGTAGTAGTAGAAGCAGTAGTAGCAGTAGTAGAAGTAGTAGTAGTAGTAGTCAAATTAGTTGTAGTAGTATTATTAGAAGTAGTAGTTGTTGTTGTTGTTGTAGCAATAGTGGTACTAGTAGTAGTCGTATTAGTTGTAGAGGTAGTTGTAGTACTAGTAGTAGTAGTTGTTGTTGTTGTTGTGGTAGTAGTAGTAGTAGAAGTAGTAGTTGTAGTTGTAGTAGGACTAGTAGTAGTAGTAGTAGTTGTTGTTGTTGTAATCGTGGTAGTAGTAGTTGTAGTAGCAGTAGTTGTAAGACTAGTAGTAGATGTAATAG
>RXID01016234.1:0-27039 GCA_005019695.1 Trichopus zeylanicus subsp. travancoricus | reverse complement strand
GAAGAACGCATCATCAACTGCTTTTGGGGATGGCTAGCTTGAAAAGGGGTATCGTCAATTGCTTTTGAGGTTGATTAGCTTGAAGTGTGACCAATAATTTTAAGCATATTATTGGTCAACTTTATTAATTTGGTAGTGTCATCGATGACTTAGGGAGTTAGGTATAGATTTAAAATGTAACTGACAGGTTAGAGCGTATTAGCAATTAATTTCTTTGGTTTGATAGCGTCATCAATGACTTATAGAGTTAGGTATAGATTTGAAACATGGCCAACAGCTTTTAGTGTATTGACAATTAACTTCTTTAATTTAGTAGTGTCACCAACGACTTATAGGATTGACTAGCTTCAAGCGTGATCAACAATTTTGAGCGTGTTGGTAATTAATTTCTTTGATCTGATAGTATCACCAATGACTTATGAAGTTAGACATATCTCTGGAATATTGCTAAAGACTTTTGTAGTACACTCAGTGAGACTTAATATGACCTTATTTAGTTTTATTTGAACCAATTTAGATTCATGTCAGGGTGGTAAATCACCTTTTGCTCATAACTTTGGAGTATTAGTGAAGTTTTAGCACTCTTAGTGGGGCTCATCTTGAACTTATTTAGTTCCGTCAGGATTGATACGGCTCATATTTGAGTTCGATTTCATTTATCTTGAGTCAAGTTCGATCTTATATTGGACCTTTGTCGAGTCCGAGTCTACATCTTAATGAACTTCAGTTCAAGTTTAAGTTAATTTAGTTTAATTTAATTTTAGTTTAGGCTCAGTTTGTCTTAGTTTTGGTTTAATTTTGAGCTTAGTTCTTTAGTTTGGACTTTATTTAGCCCAATTAAGATTTGATTTAAGCTTAGTTCAATACAAATTGGATTTAATTTGAACTTAATTTGATTTTGATTTGACCCAACTTAAGTATGATTAGAGTTGAGTTTGAGTTTATTATGTTAACTCAATTTAGATTTTTTTGGAGTCTAACTCGATTTGGATTTTGGTCTATTTGTTTGATCAATTTAAGTCCATTTGAGTTAACTTGACTTTTGTCTATTTATTGTGATTGAGTTACTTCACATTAATCAATTTATTTTGAGGATCTTTAACTGTTTATGATACTTTTATATTGACCCATAGTCCGGTTTTAAATATGCAAACCCGAAGATCGACTTAGTTTGCGAGTTTAAAAACTGACTTAGTGCGAGCCTTAGAGTTGACTGCCTATGAGTTCGAAGATTGGCTGAGTACAAGCCCAAAGGCTTGCTGAGGTACGAGCCTGAAGACTAGTTAAGGTGCAAACTCGAAAGTTGGCTATGTGCGAACCTGAATACTAACTTGAACAAGAGACCGAAAGCTAGCTAAGTGTAAGTCTGAAGGTTGGCTGAGTGCAAGTATAAATACTGGATAAGTGTCAGTCAGAAAGCTGGTTTGGATGCAAATCCAAATGCTAGCTGATAATGATGAGAATTTGCCATCTTTGAAGGTCGTGTGTGGCCACAATAGGATCATGGGTTCGCCGTCTTTATCGTCATTTTTGAGAGGCTGCGGGTGGCTGTAGTAAAGTCCAAAGTCTTTTTTTTTTATCGCTGTTTTCATTGCCAAGTATTACGGGTGATGGCGATGTTCAAAACTCTTTTTTTTTTGCCAATTTTTTTTAATTTTTTTACACAATAACTTATTTTTTTATTTTTTATTTTTATTTTTTCCTTCTGTTTCAAACTTGTAACCCTTTCTCTTCCTTTTTTTTTTGTCAGATTTTTTTTTCTGCTGCACAAAAACTTTTTATATTTTTATTTTTTTCTTATCTGTTCTTCCTCAAGCCTGCTTCACCCTTTCTTTCTCCTCAAGATTCGGCCATAGTGGCTTGGTGGCTTCCCCACCTAGATCCGGCCGTTCCTCGGTCGAATCCGGCTACTTCTCTAGTGGCAAGGCAAGGGGCAGTGCTGCCCCCCTATCTCATGGCCGGATCCGCCCGGATCTGGTCGGATCTGGCTTGGCTATGGTGGATAAGAGCTTGCGGATGCAAATGGTGTGGGAGATTGGCACTCGGTGGCAGCTTCTTTCAGTGAGGCAAAGGAGAGGAGGCAAAGGCACAGGAGATCGGCGTTTGTTGGCGGCTCGGTGAAGCAGAGGAGGCAGAGGCACGGGAGATCAGCGCTCGGTGGCAGCTACTTCTGATGAGATTGAAGAAGAGGAGGTGGAGGCGCAGGAGTGGCGCTCGGTGGCAGCTTCTTCCGGTGAGCTGAGGGAGAGGAGGCGGAAGCATGGGAGTAGTGCTCGGCAACTACTTCTTTTGGCGAAGTGAAGGAAAGGAGGCAGAGGCGTGGGAGTGGCACTTGGCGACAGCTTGCTCGGCAAGGGTCATGCAGGTGCAGCAGTGGCGATGTGTGAGGGATCCTAGTAGTGAGACTGGCTCCGGGTGGAGGCGGCTCGGACAGTGCGGAGGGTGGCTACGCGGAGAAGGTCAGGCTGAGCTAAGGTTTTGTAGGCGAACGGTGGTATTGATGGCTAGTAGCTCGGGACAGTTGCAGGGAAGGGTTCGAGGAGTAGGGCAGCTTGGTCGTATAGGAGAGGAGGAGAACACACATAAAACCAAGATTTTACATTTCAGCCCAAACGGCACGGTTTCGATTGGTCTCGAATCGAAACTCTAATTTTGATTTCGGTTTTAAGGTTTACTGTTTATCTTCACTAACGTCAGAGCTCCAGCGTGCGGGGTAGGAGCTCGCCGGGCTCGCGCGCGCGGGGGAGAGCTCTCAAGGCTTCTCGGGGGGGGGGGGGGGGGGGGGGGGGGGGGGGGGGGGGGGGGGGGGGGGGGGGGGGGGGGGGGGGGGGGGGGGGGGGGGGGGGGGGGGGGGGGGGGGGGGGGGGAGGGGGGGGGGGAGGGGGGGGGGGGGGGGGGGGGGGGGGGGGGGGGGGGGGGGGGGGGGGGGGGGGGGGGGGGGGGGGGGGAGGGGGTGGGGGGGGGGGGGGGGGGGGGGGGGGGGAGTGTGGTGTGGAGCTCTCGCTGGCTTGCGCGCGTGCGAGTGGGTGGTGTGTGGAGCTCACGCCGATTTCGTGTCCAAATCCAAAGGCCCTACGCGCTCGCTAGCTTACCGCCGCTCCCTCGCCTATCTCGCGCCCTCACCGACCTGACTCGTACTCCCGCAAGTTGAGGCCGACCTTATACCGGGGTCAGCGCTATCGCCAATATGATTTCGACGTCCTTACCGGTTTCTGTCAGATACTGTTCACGTACGTAATATTATTCATGTAATTGTTCATTATTTTTTTAAATTTTTAAACATATTATAATTTTTTAAATTTGAAGTTAAAAAATAATTGAAATAAAGTTAAATTTTAGTCAAAATATAATAATAAAAAAAATATTTTGGTTGAAATTGAAATGAAAATAATTTTGATCGAAACACATTGATTTTTTTGTTCATGTGCATACGTGCATGATCGTTCCACCGAAAGTAAAGTAAAAAAAAATTTGTATCGGTTTTACCCTCATGTGAATCGATGTCACGAGATTGCGCAAAGCTAGTTGTTCTCGTATGTGTATAAATGTTCATCTCGATCGTTCAGGTACTGAATTCATAATTTTACATCCAGATGTTTTAAACTCAACTGATGATGATGATGATCAGTTGTATTACATTATATTTAATAAATTATGTATGTATCAATTATATTTTAATAATAAGTTAATTTGCTTATGTTAATATTTTATTTTTTAATCATATTCATATTATTTCTCATATTTTTTTATATAGTAATATATAAAAACAGTGGTTAACTATCAAAATTAATTTTAATTAATTAAAATAATATTTAATATTGTGGTAAAATTAATTATAAATTTTTATAAAAAAAGTTCAAAATTTTATCGTATTTTTAATTTAAAGTCAAAATACAGTTAATATATAATCAAACTGTGGTCAACACACAATTAATAATTAAAAAAAATCTTTAGGCCGAAACTGAAAGGGCCAAAACTGAAATTGAAATGATCGAAACGTATCGGTTTCACTGGGTGCCGAAACCGAAACCGAAACCGATACAAAAAACCTTACATAAAACAACAAAGAGAACAAAACTAAATTTGAAAATTTACCTCTTTAGTTTTCTTCAATGATGGTTTTTTCTATTATATTTTAATTTTTTTTCTAATCTCTTTTTGTTTTCTAATTTATAGATTTTGCGGATTTTTATTAATTTATAAAGAGATAAAGTTGGGTTAGAATAAATTTTCTTTGTTTGAATTTTTGAATGATAGATGTGGATGTAAATAATATGAATAGAGTTTATTTAGAGTTTGGATGAGCTTGTGAAGAAATATGTATAAATATATTTATTGTAGACAATGTTATCTTGAAAGTTGTACTAATTCTAGATACTAAAATTATAGGGGTTTTTCTTTTAATATTTTTTTGAAAAAGTGAATTAAATTATAATTTTATAAATTTTAGAAAATTTTTCTAAAAAAAAACTTGTTTATAAAATTTTGAAACTTTCAGGATACTTTTTAAATAAAATTTAGATTTATTCGCAAATAAGAATTCTTGAGGGACTTATTATAGTAAAAATTCAAAGGACTTATTTGTAAATAAAAAATTTTGGAAGAGTTTATTTGTAAACTTGAATTTCATAAGGATCAAATCATAATTAGTGATCTTTTAAGAGGCTTATTTGTAAATTCTAAACTTTGTGGGTTTAATTTGTATTTTTAGGATTTTATTAGACTTTTCTGTAAAATTCTTATTTCAAGAATCTATTTGTAAAAAAAATTCAATCAAGAACCCATTTATAAAGATTCTATTCAATTCAAGGGTCTATTTATAAAATTTTTGTATTTTGTCATTTTGGCCCAAGTTTTAGATGAATCTTGGATTCAATTTTAGTTCAAAAATCTAGGTCAATTAGTCCATTTGGATTAGGCCTACCTTGAGCTTAAATTTTTTATTGATTCAAGTTCCAATTGAGTTCAATTCTTGGTCAAACTCAAATGCGATTTAAGTTTGACTGAGACCTAGATTTGAGGCATAATTTAGTGGTATATAAGTCCCAATTTTAATTAAATTTGATTGTACCAAAAATTGCCTCAAATAGGTGGAGCCAAAGTTGGTACTGAGCAGTGCAATGAATACATTAAACTCATAGCTTCTAGGTGAACCATCATAGCCTAAATTTTAATAGCCATTGTGGGAGTCATACAACAAAACTAGGGACCCCTTGGATCACATTGGGTCCTTCAAGAATAACATGATGTTGTATAGGCTGACAGAGATTACCATGTGTAAGGCATTCCCTGCTATACTTCAAGGCTCAGCGTAGGCTTGGTTTTCTATCTTATTGGTGCGATCCGTGATGAGCTTCACCAATATGGAACATGAATTCATGATCTAGTTTGTTTTTTCTCATCCCAAGGCATGACAATTCATCAACGCTATTGGCAATATGTCAGGCCGAAGGGGAGAGTTTGAGGGACTATCTCTCCCACTTGAATGTCACCTGAATACAGGTCAATGACCTAGATAGTTCAATTGTGTTAGCAATTACAATGAATAGTTTGAGAGTCGGCAGGGTTGCTTATGAGATGGCATGATGACCATCATGGATGCTCATTATGTTTACGGAGCAAGTTTGAGAGCATATTGATGCTAAGGAGATGATGGCAGCCCAACGAGAGGCTGATGGACCTTGAGTCAAAAAGGAGCAGAGAGAATTGCACCAGCCCAAACTTAAGAGGCCAAAGGTTGAGTAGTGAGACCAGAGATTGGAGTTCCAAAGTTACACATTTATCAATCATCCATGGTAGAAATACTAGTTTTGATTGAGGATCAAGGTTATCTAGGAAAATTGTCATAGATTTGCCAAGATCAGAGAAAGCTGAACACTTCCAAATATTATAGGTATCATAAAGACTATAACCATGACATAGAGGAGTGCAAAAACTTGAAATTTGAAATTAAGAGCCTCATCCATGATGGCCACCTGGTGAGGTTCGTGCAAATTGAACTGCAAGATCACACAAGGAGAGAAAATGATCCGATGAAAGTTGTCAACAACAATAGTGGCAACAACAAGCCATTACTTACTTGCTCGACACAGGCAACCAAGGGTTACCTTACAATAATCTAGGAGGAGACTTGCTAGAATAATGGTAATCCCACCACCCTGAAATAGCAAGCACTTGCAAGAACACAGGAGTGGACAAATAAGCCATAATATGTTTTGTGTATCTATACTATAAGAGTACACCAAGCACTAGGATTATATTATAGATTTTGCATTTTTGCAGCTTAAAGAGGATATCTCTTATGGGAAAAATCATGTTTATGTAGTGGATAAGAAAGAGCAAGTGTTGAGGCAGAGGATAATATTTTATTTCAAGGTCCATAGAGCAATAATGCTAAGGAGAAACCACTTGGAAACTTGAGAAAGATACATCGATGAGATACCCCCTATTATTTCATCATTCTGGTATGAGTTGATTTAAAGTTAAGTTTAGAAAACTAAACTTGTTTAAAGGGGGTAAAATGAAATAGAAAAAAGAGGCTTTTAGATCTATTTGCAAAATTTACTAATTCAAGCATCTTTTTTTTTTTTTTTGCAAATTTGTCTTTAACAAAAAAAAAAAAAAATCCTAAATCTGATTCCTCTTGCAAACCCTCTTCTGTGATAAAAAAGAAGAAAACAATTAGAGGCCAGGAGAGGCAAATAGGGTTTTCGTGAGGTGTGAAGCTCCACGATGGTGCGTAGGCCAAAATTCGCAAGGGATTTGGAGAGGAGAGGGCTACTCACTTCATTCAGGTAAGTTGGTGCTATTTCGTTCCAATAAGGAGTCCCAACTTCCTTTGGATTTTCTCATTATAACCTAAGCATGTGAACTTTTTTTCCTAACATATTAGAAGTTGGTTATCATCGACTAAGACTTGGTTATCTTCAAATTAGGCATGAATCAAATTAAACTTTAATAAGGTGGGTTTTAAATATGGTAAATATGTTGTATGTTAGATTAACCATTGATTTTATTAGCCTAGTTTGGTTGGCTTGGGGAGGGTTGCTATTTCTTAATCTCAGCCACCACAAATTGGTGTTGCTTTGTGAGGCATTGTAGGTTGCATCATAGGTCACTTAAGAGTAAATTTACTCTTATAAAGATGTCATATTGTGATGTTAAGTTGGTATTAAATATGTATAATATTGCTGCCAATATTTGAGTCCTCAATGCGTTACTTTCCATTAATTTAATTTTATCCTGTGAAATGTATGCAACTGATATCCTTGGCTTAGGTTATGATGAGTTTTTTTTTTAATGCTTGTAGAGTTTTGTTTTGAATGATGTTATTTTTTAAAGGCTTCATAGCATTAGTAGAATATGTAATTAGAACCATCCAAGTGGTTAGTTGCAAAGCTTGAGATGTAGGACTTGATAATGAGTAAACATTTTGATGAAATATGTAATATTCATTTAAGTTTTGTTCAATACTCAAAGCATGAGTAGGTATGAGTTGTTAGGTTTGGTATTAAATTTACTTAGGAGTATGTTTATATGATTTTCATTTGTAATTTAGAATTTTGTTTTGTGATTTATGTTTATATGAGTCTTAAAGATTTTTTTTACTTGTGATTTTCCTCATGATCTTCTTGTCAGTTAAAAAAAGAGTGATTCTTGATAATGCTGTGACATATTATCATTTTAAAAATCATTTCTTTATAATTATTATTCTTCAATGCATTATAGTTGTTTAAGATGATTTTTTGATATCTTATTGATATGATGTGATTCTATATCATGATTTTTGATGTGTATGCTATTATGTGACTAGAGAACAAGAAAATCATGCATGCAAACTTATAATATAATTATTAGATCTTGAGATATACTTGTGGTTATCCACATCTTATTTGAGAAAAAACCATGAACGTGTTCTTTGACTAGGATTTTTTTTTATGAATGACTTATGAATTTATTGGTGTTAATTACATTATATCCCTTTTGATTCTTGTCATGTTACTACTATTAGAGTTAAACAATAGTCATGTTGATATGTATATGTGATTGTGAGCAATCGGTTTTGTTGCTACTTGCGGACATCAGAGTAGCGATATGTTTAAGTTGTGGTCCTTTCTTAGATATCTTGTATTTGTGATTATGTCACTAGTTTCAAATGTATTAATTTATTTGTGATTTAAATTATCCCTTTTAGTTTGTGTCATATTTCATTCAAGAGACACCTGTTCTTACCAATTTGTATTGTTTTGAGTTTTTCTTTAAAAAAGAATATTTATTTTTAAATCTTCTGAGGATTATTTGTTGGCATTGAATATAAATTTTTACCTTATATATTTTAAATGTATTCGACAAGATTTATTATTTATATAATTGAGTTTTTAAAAATTTTATTTTATATTAAAATGTTGAGCTAATATGTGACCGCTAATTTTCTTGTAAATTTAATTAATAAATTTGAATCTTTAAATATAAGTTAAGTTTATAAAATGATGGGAGACCTCAATATAAATTTTTTTTGTTTTTGTATTTATGACATGTGAGTTTATTTATCTAATTTTATGGATTATTAATTTATACACATTTAGTATTACATATTTATCAAGTTTCGGTTCCATAAGAGTGGCATTCTCATCTACTCGATGTTTCAGGTTTTGGGCTCTCGGCTCTTCCTCAATTTCAATGCCGTAGGAGATGATGGGAAGCAATTCTTCCTACATCGTCGATGATATCAACTTCTTCAAAGTCCTCCCCTACCTTCCAGCCATGTCCCTCTTCCGCTTCCACACTGTCTTCCACTCTCCCCGTGCCGCTTTGCTGTGGACTAATCTCTTCGATGATCCTCCCTCTCCCCCGCCCTCTTTTGCTCTAATGGCGGCGACCTCATTGCCTTACTCCCCACTTTTGGCACCCCAGTCGGCGTCTCGGACCCTACTTTTGGTTTTGGTGAAAGCCATCATCCTTTTGTCATCCTTGCATTTGTCCACAGGCTTCTCTGCATTGACTCCTGCTAACTAGAAATAGTTGCTTGTTCATCTATAATATGATGAAAGGACAGGTTGGCCACCACTTTTTGATACTTAAATATGAGCAGGGCGATATGTCATTCTTTGGCCTCACCTTCGATCCATCCACTAGCTCGTCTGCATTCTCTTCTGCCAATTGGGAATCACAACTTGTTCATCTGCATTCCAATGAAAGGACTGGTTGGCCACCACTTTTCGATACAGACATCTACGTAGGGCGATGTGTCATTCCTTGGCTTTGCCTTTGACCCCTCCATTTAGTCAGATTGCTACATGCTCTTAGAATGCTTCAATATACTCCCTTATTGGATTTATGCATGTTTGATAAATTCACTCCAGACACTGGAACATGGAAGTCAAGCCAAATGCTGAAGGTGGCTCTTTTGTGTTGGCCTGCCAAATTTATGTTTGCCGGTGGAGTGTTATACTGGTATTGCATTGAGTGCATGCTCATTTTCGACTCAGAGAAAGACTCTGGTGGATCATGGATGCTACCAGGGAGGAAGGGACTGCACCATAATAAGGAGATTGTCATGCAGGAGCAGGTGATTTGCATTTGGATCACAGGGCAAGGCATTTGTGGGTGATGGTGGAGAGAGATAGGTGGGAGATGAGGCACTTTATGTGCAATGATGAGTTTGTTATGTAGTACATATACCTCGTCGATAAGTGTTGCTGTAGGATGTTGACAAATAGCAAAAACTACTGGAGTGTGCTTTGGGAGAGGAGCATGGTTCAGCCAGTGCCCTGCGAAGGTAGCGGGAGTCTTTACATGAGAATGTAGTTGACTTGGAAGAAGAGGGAGGTGATTTGACTCGGAACAGACTGATATGGAGATTGAGAACATGGAGCTATTTTGGGAGAGAGATTTGGGACTGAATGACTGGGAGCAACCTTTATTTTCCTACCAAATAGTTTGGAAGCTATCACACCCCAAAATCGAAATGTAACGGACGCCGAGACTCATTTTGTACAATTATAAAATATAGATTTTTTTTTAACAATTTTATAACCTGTAACAACAATCTTAACACGTACTACTAATATCTAACATAATATAACAAATCAATAAAGTGCACATCTAAAATCGGGGTAATGAAATCACAAGTTAAAAATATAATTAAGTCACAAGAGTCCAGATAATCAAATAATGTAATTCGTATCTACACTATAGAACTCAAATAAGCAATAAATAATATCCTAAATAATCACTTCTTCTTTCTAATAAGAAATAATGTTTAGAAATAATCTTATAGAGCATTACAGATTCTTTTTCCCGAATTAGTCTTTAGGATTAGAATCTCCAAGAAAATGAGCGATCCCATGTTTGTTTTTTTATGAAGTTTCACTTTTTTTGTGGAGTTATGTTCAAAATTAAATAATAAACTCGTATATCCTTAAAACAAGAATTCTTTTCTGGAGGAGAAAAATAATGACAATAATAATAGTAGTGGTACTAATAATAATATATAAGTAAATAACAATCGGTGTCTCTTTTACAAATTGGGTATACACATAATAGGTATCCCAAGTCATAAGCGCATTGATATACTTAAATCCAATGGTCTTTTCACGAATACATGATATTCCAGAAGGGACCACAAATGAATATACCACTACTTTAATACTTGCAGGTAGCGGCGAAACCGGTGTCTTACAATCACATGCATGTCGATATGACCATTGTTTAACCCTAATGGTAGGGTTACAATACGAATCATAATGGAGACAATACAGTCAAAACTAACAGAATAAGGTAAACTATAAACTACTCACATAGGAGATATCATAATTAAAAAATACATGCATAACTTCTTGAAATAAAATATAGTTCCATATGAATATATGGCAAAATTTATTAATGATAAATATAAATATTATATATATATATATATATATATATATATATCTATTCTTAAGCATGGTTTTCTTAATCCCAAATCATGGAGTCACACACATTTCTCAAGTCATGATATAATAATATCACATCATATCAATTAGATAAAAATTCCTTTTAAGTGAATAAGATGCATTAAAACATAGTATTTTTTTTAAAAATCATTTTAGCATATTAAAATATCACTTAACACTAATGAAAGTCCCTTCTTCTCTTACCTAATGAGAAGAATACAAGATAGATCACAAATAAGAGTTTTAAGCCTCGTCCGAACCTAAATTACCAAAAGAAATCCCAATTATAATCTATAATTGCCCAAACATGTTTCTAAATAAAGTAACTCAACACCAAACCTAATAACTTACATTGGCCTTAATCTAATGATGTTTGAGTATTGAACCAAACTTAAGTAAAGTCCACTCATCATATCAAAATATTAATTTACTATAAAGTTCTATCGCTTAAATTTTAGAATTAACAAGATAAAAGAGATTGGACTCTTAAATTATAACCATAATAAATTTCAAGGAGTTGTTAACACTTAATAATAAATATATAACCCCAATAAAAATCAACAACCCCAAGCCAAACTATATGAAAAGATTCCATAATAATTTAATATACCATATGTTTAACATATACCAATATCTTCTTATTAAACTCTACATTAATTCATGAATAATTGGATGCTAATTAGATCCTAAAGGTAATGAAAAAAAAGAAAATTCACATTCTAGATCATGAGAAGAAAGATAATGAAGAACTAATGTTAAATACCACTTTGACTCGAAAATAGGAGTATTAGATTACCTAAACGTAGTGCTAGTCTTCTCCTCCAAAATTCTTTCGAACTTTTTGGCCAAAAACTCGTCATTGATCCGTGTTCTAATAAACCATAATTTTTCTTTGTTTTCTCTGCCAAAACAAAACCAAAAGAGAAGAAGAATCAGACTGGGTCATATAGAGATACAAATTTATGAAAAACCACCCAGATTAGTAAGTTTTACACCTAAGTCTAAAACCCTTTTTTTTTTTTTTCGGTTTTTGCATTCTACCCTTTAAAATAAGTTTAGTCCTCTAAACTTAACTATAAATAAGCACATACATGAAGATTGGAATAACTGAGGTATCTCTCCAACATATCTTCTTGTAACTCCTATGAACTTGCTCTTTTCTGTTCACAATACTCAGGGTATTTCTCATATGAGAGATCTTCACTAATTTGTAATGGTGCGAAGTCTATCACATGATCTTGGTGTGGGACATACTTTTGTAACATAAACACATGAAACCATTGTGCAGTTTGAGTGTTGGAGGAAGAGCAAGTCTATAAGCCACATTATCAACCCTCTCAAGAATCTCAAAAGGTCCAACGAAATGAGGACTAAGTTTGTCATGCACTCCAAAATGCATAACACCCTTAGAAGGTAAGACTTTAAGGAAGATATGACCACCAAAATAAAACTCCAACTCTCTAAGATGATTATCAAGATAACTCTTTTGCCTACTTTGAGTTGTCCGCAATCGTTCTCTGATTAACTGGACTTTCTCCACTATTTGTTGAATAATCTTAGAACCCAATAGCTTTCTTTCACCTACATTGTCCCAATATATTGGAGACCTACATCTTTTACCATAAAGTGCTTTATAAGGCGCTATTTTAATGCTAGATTGGAAATTATTATTATAGGAAAATTCCACCAATGGTAAATATTTATCCGACAAACCTTCTAAATCAAAGATAGAGGCTCTCAACATATTCTCTAAAATTTGAATAGTTCATTCAGACTAACCATTGTTATGGGGATGAAAAGTAGTACTGAAACTAAGAGTGGTCCCTAGTACCCTATGTAGACTTCTCCAAAAATGACCAACAAAATGGGAATCTCTGTTTGACATAATAGAAAGGGCACACCATGCAGTCTAACAACTTGTTTAATGTAAAGCTCTGCAAATTTCTCCAATGTCATCCCTATCTTGATCGCCAAGAAATGTGCCGATTTAATCAATCCATCCATAATAACCTAAACAACATCAAAACCCTTTAAGGTTCTAGGTAGTCCAGATATAAAATCCATGGAGATATGCTCCCATTTCCACTCAAGAATAAACAATGGTTGCAAAAGCTCGGTTAGTCTTTGATGTTTTATTTTTTTACTTAGTAACAAGTCAAACACTGGGCCACAAACTGGACAATCTCTCTCTTCATGTTATTCCACCAGAAAGTACCCTTTAAGTCTCTATATATCTTAGTACCCCCTAGATGTACTATGTAACTTGAAGAGTGAGCCTCCTCAAGAATCTGTCTTCTAAACTAAATATTATCGGGGATACAAATCTGATCTCCAAATCTTAATAAGCCATCCTCATGAATTTAAAACTCTGGTTTAGCACTAGACTCTACCTGAGCTGCTTTAATACGATAAAAAAGAGTGGGATAAGCTCGTAGACTTGCTAGTAAGGCACCCGGTTTATATACTCGGATCTCAATCTCAAATCTTCTCAAATCTTCCAAAATAGGCCTCTGAGATGTAAGTATCACAATCGAAGCACAAGAGGATTTTCTACTTAAAGTATCCGCTACCATATTGGCTTTACCAGGATGATATCTAATAGTCAAATCATAATCCCTGGGCAATTTTAACCATCTTTTTTGTCTCATATTCAATTCTTTCTGAGTGAAAATATACTTTAGACTCTTGTAATCAATGAATATCTCACAAGACTCCCCATAAAGATAGTGTCTTCAAATTTTAAGAGAAAAAACCATAGTTGCAAGCTCCAAATCATGAGTAGGGTAATTACATTCATATGGCTTTAGTTGTCGAGACGCATATGCAACAATCTTACCATCTTGTACCAACACTCAACCCAAACCCTTCCTGGAGGCATCACTATAAATAGTATATCCTTTACCACAAATGGGTAGGGTAAGGATTGGAGTAGAAACCAATCTCTTCTTCTAACCACTCATAGTGAGTCCCCTTTCTAGTCAAGTTAGTCAAAGGTGTTGCTATACGAGAGAAACCTTCAACAAATCTTCTATAATAACCAGCCAATTCCAAAAAGCTTCTGACCTCAGTAATACTGCTAGGCTTCTTCCATTCTGAGACAACCTTAGCCTTCTTTGGATCCATAGAAATCCATTCTTCAGTCACATTATGTCCAAGAAAATTCACATTATCAAGTCAAAATTCACACTTCTTTAACTTTGCAAATAATTTTTCTGTTCTCAAGGTCTCTAGAATAGCTCTAAGATGTTTTTCATGCTCCGCTTGGCTACTAGAGTATATTAAAATATCATCAATAAATACCACCACAAATTGATCAAGGAAAGGCTTAAAAACTCTATTCATCAAGTCCATAAAGCTAGCTGGAGCATTAGTCAAACAAAATGGCATCACCAAAGATTCATAGTGCCCATAATGAGTGCGAAAAGTTGTCTTTGATATATCTTCTCCTTTAATCTTCAATTAATGATAACCAAACCAAAGATCAATTTTGGAGAACACACGGGCACCCTACAACTGATCAAATAAATCATCGATTTTGGGCAATGGGTACTTGTTCTTTACAATTACCTTATTCAACTCCCGATAATCTATACATAACCTCATACTCACATCCTTCATCATGAACAGAACAGGAGCACCCCAAAGAGAGACACTATGTTTAATAAAATCTTTGTCAAAGAGTTCCTAAAGCTGATTTTTCAGCTCTTTCAACTCAAATAGAGCCATTCTATATGGAGCCTTTGAAATAAGTCCCATACTAGGAATCAAATCGATAGAGAATTCAACCTCTCTATTTGGTGGCAATCCTCAAAGATCTTCTGGAAAAACATCAGGAAAATCCCTCATCATAGGAATGTCCTCCAACACTTGATCTTTCTCTCTCACATCTACCATGACTGCCAAGAATCCTGTACATCCACTCCTAAGTAACTTCTTAACTTGCATAGCAGAGATTATTCGAGATGGAATACCAATCTTACTATCAGAGAAAGAGAATTTTAGCTCTCCTAGAATTTTAAAATCCTTACTCAGGATGGAATATCAATCTTACTATTAGAGAAAGAGAATTTTTGCTCTCTTGGAATTTTAAAATTCACTCGCTTCCCTCAACAGTCCATTGTTGCATAGTGCGCAGTCAACCAATCCATTCCAAAAATCACATCAAAATCTTGTATCCTTAAGACATGAAGTCCAGCTCTCAAATCTCTAACTCCAAAGTTCACTAAACAATCCTTGTAGTGATGAGTAACAAGGACTTGACTACCAACAGGAGTATCCACAGATAGATCATAATCTAGTGGAGAATATGAAATATTATATTTCCTAACAAATGCTTGAGAAATAAAAGAATGCGTAGCACTTGAGTCAAATAATGCACATGCATAACTTTTAGCTATACACAAAGTACCTAATAGTAAAACATATATACACACATGAATAATATACATAGGACATCATAAAAAAATAAATAATGGAAGTGGTCTAGATCTAATAAATATGTACCTACAACTACTACATTAGATGCTTTAGCATCTTGTTGGGTGAGAGCATAAACCCGACCTTGAATCTAACATATCCACCTTTGATGTGATCTAGTAGGTATAGTTAGAGTGGTTGAAATTGGCAGAAAGATATGAGACTCTTGAAATGAACAAGTTGGTCTACCCTGAGGATTCTAAGCTTCTTGGGCCATTACAGGACATTCTACAATCTTATGGTCTAGCTGACCACACTTGAAACAAGCACTAGATGCCCTTCTGCATTTCTCACTTGGATGTCCAGAACCACAAATAGAGTACTTGACTCAATTTTATAGAGTTGGCTTTTGTGCCGGTGTCCCATAGTGAGGGTGAGTCTGACCATGAAACTTGGAATTCTGAATATTTAAGTCTTTACCTCTTTTCCTTTGTTGCTCCTTATTATCCACCTTTGTAGCCTTCCACATAGACTCCAAAGCTTTGGCCCTATCCACCATATCTTCGTAGGTCTCCAACTTAGAGGTTTCTAAATCTCTGCGAAGATGTCCATTCAAACCCTCTTCAAATCTTCTAGTCCTACAAGCATCAGAGGCTACCAAGGCAGGGGCAAATTTTTGCAGTCTATTAAATTCTGCCTCATAGTCATCAACACTCATATTACCATTTTGTTTTTATATAACCATGGCCTTTGTAGTAGTGCTTTATATAATACATCAATGTTGATCACATAAAACTTGGTGTTGGCCATCAATTTGCCTATTTTTAGAGGTATAGTTATGACTCAAAGAACTCTTTGGCTATTTTGATTAAACTCGTGGATGATTATAATTTTTAGACTACATGTGGCACACATTCAAAATGAGGGTCCTTAGCATATGGAGAGTCATCAAATTGACTAAGGAGCTTAGATCAATTAGGACGCAATTGATTTTGATTCCATCACTATTCCTTATGACACATAATGGCCTATTATGGTTTTTTTTACTTGGTAGTAGGTCATTATTTGTGAAGGTGATGGTAAGAGTCTGATGAGTGTACAAAGACTTCTTCATTTTCTCTTTAGCAAAGTATACTTGATAATTAGTTGGGTTTTGCAAGATATGTACCAACATGTCTTTGAGTTCTTGTGACATCATTAGGAAATCAAACACACTTACTATAGTAGAAATTTTCTTGAGATGAGTTGCCACATTGTACTTATCTCTTGGGTGGAGGTTTAGCTTGTGAAGGTTAGACATCATTATTTATCTGAATTTCTTTGTCCATGTCTTTGGGATGCACTTATCCCTAGGCACTAGAGGTTGTCTTGGAGGTAGTATTTTACCACCTCTAAGTTGTACTTGGTTTGTATTCCTCAGTTGAATTCTAGTATCATGAGACCAATAAGTCTATTCTTCAAAGTCACTACCAAGTTTGATCATGCAACAAGAGGGCGGTGGATGCTTGCCCCTAGTTGGTTGTTTTTGAGATATCTTTGGAAGATATAACTAGATGATAATCATCCTATTTAATATCAAAATTAGGCACATAGAACTTCCTTGTAGAGAGATCTTCAGTGACTTTTTGGATAAATCCTTCTATTTCATTAGCTGGCATTACCTTCTTTAGGATCTTGTATTTAGGGCATTTCTTTTATTGGTGTTTAGATTGGCTTGATGTAGGAGTCGAATGAATGCTAGCATTAGCTTGTTTAATCCTTTCTCCAAATGTCTACTTCTTTTGGCTCTTATTGATATAGAACCCCCCAAAGTAATCATAGAGTTGTTTTGGTTTAGATTTAGAGTCATACTCATCATCCATATTCTATATATATAATTCCTCTAAATTTGATAGAGGGTACCATTCCACAGGGTCTAGGATTGAGACTTCACCAAATCTAATAGGATGACCATTTGCTATTAGATCATCACTTGATGGCAATTAGAATGGCTACTCATCAATATTTACTTCGGATGTTTGAGTCATGATACAATAAGAGGCAGTGAACTTAGATAATTGTCTTGTGGAGGGGTTGGTAGGTAATTCTCTGCCACCCCTTAGGATCTTTTGTGTGGCCTTGCCTTTTCTGCTAACACCTTTTCCATCTTCTTAATTTCACCACAAAGCATGGTAGTTGTTCTTGACATGCTCTCAATGTGGGCAGCCATAGTTTGCATGCATTCATTCAACACCTATATTTGCCTTTTGATAAACTTCATATTAGTTATAACTAGTTCTTTCATAGTATCTAGCTATAATTTGAATATGCCATAATCATATTCATTGGAAAACCACTCTCTGATATAGTCATCACAATAATAGTCTACTAGGAGACCCGTGGGATCTCTCATTTCATTAGCAATATGCTCCATAAATTTATTTGCTACTTTTCACCATGCATTTTGAAATCCATTGATATCAAAATGATGGGATGACTCCAATGATTTACTCGATTGTATATTCCCAATATTAAAAATGGCTGAGCATGTTGCCACTCGAAATTTATCTGCTTCATCTCTAATATTAGAGCCTTTGAGCAAAGTTCTAAGTTCATCGGGAAGGAATTTCTGGAGGGTTATCTAATTCCTTTCTCTTTGGACATATTTCTCTAGGGCATCAATGTATTCTTGAATAGCTATTGTCTTGATAGTGCATTCATCCGGTTAAACCAGTTTCTTTTTCCTATTTTTGTTCTTTTTATTTTTCATTCTTTGAGTAGGTTAGAAAGCTTGTTTTGATGATGCTTTCTTTATCACCATCTCCTCCAAGAGTTAGTAATTTTTGGGGATTACCATCATTTGCGATAGAGTTTGTAGATTTCTTATGTTCATTTGCTGTGAATATTGCCCTCATAATTTTAGAAGGCTCTCCTTTCTTTGTCTTATCTTTTTCTAATGTGAAATTTTGTGAACTAGACAAAGATAGGGGACGAATCCTCTCCAACTTCTTGGCCTAAATAATGAGGTCTTGAAAAATATAGATAGAAGAAGCATTCAGATATTTTTAGGGGGGTGGGGTAGTGCGGGCCATGTTTTCTGACTTATTTCTTCTATTTTTTTTTTTTATTTTCTTTTACTAGAGGGGCGTTAGGGGGGGGGTGGGGCGTCGTGTGTGGGCGGCGTCTTTATAGAGTTCTTGTGGCTTATGGGACACTACGGGACGTGGGGGGTGGGGGTGGGGGGGAGCCGGTTAGCGGGGCGTTTTTTTGGAGGGGCGGTGGGGGGGAGGGGGGTGGGTTTTAAGGTGGTGGGGGGTGTTAGTGTGGGGGGGGGGGCGGATGGTGGGGGGAGTTGGGGGTGCGGGTAGGGGGGGGGGTGTGGGGGGGAGGGGGTGGTGGGGGTGGGATTTGGTGGGGTGGGGGGTGGTGCGAGTGCCATCTAGTTCTTCCTTATATTCCTAAGGACTAAATTTATGGTTTCAAATTGATTTATGGATTGTTCACACCTAATGCTGAGGTTTCTCCACCGTGTGACAGTCCAAAATAGATTTACTGTCATGCTTGGGTATTGAGACAAGATTCATAATGATCAGCTTGTCACTAACTCTCCCAAATCTAATTTGAAAGGCCTCTTTCATTTGAGACCATGTTTGTATCGATTCTAGCTGTAAGCTAGTATACCACTCAAATACTATCCTAGTTAAACTTGCTAAAAATTAGTAGAGTAACAATGAGGGGTTATTACTCGAATCCCCACATAAAGTCACAAAATAAGCTATTTATTATTCAAGGCTATCAATGCCATTAAATTATTTGAACTTGGGCACTGAATAGCCTTTAGAATATGGTACTTGGTCATGATGGCTAGGGTATAGTTTATTTATATCATTTATCATACCTTGTTACTTACTAGTCTTAGTTATGTAGTTACCATTCATTGTACTTATTGTTGTATGTACACTAGTAGCTCTATATTGTTAGAAATCCCTGAAATTGGTGATTGGGTATCACTTGCTAGTGGAGGCAGTGCTTTCAAGGGCCTACATTTTTAGGAACTTCATCTATAGGAGGTATGTCTTCCATCGCCTCTGCAGCTTCCTGAGATAACCATTGAGATTGCTTCAGCTTGTTGAGTTTTTTTTGTCTCATTTGACTCATCATTTCCATCAAATTCAAGACTTTCCTTTGAGCTTCATCTTTCTCTTTGGTTTGTTATCTCAATTGTTCTTACAATGCCTCTATAGTTATTTTTTCACTAGAACTTTTAGTTATGATTAAAGCTTTTGTTAGAACATGATGGTCCATATCTTGAGTGTTGGGTCTAGGCTTGGTGTGCTTTGGAACAAGGATAAGCTCTCTCATCAGGCGAGTTTTCTTATTTAGAAGTTTACTTGTAAAATGAGTAGTTACACATTCTCTTTGGCATAGTAGCAAAGATTGATTTGCAAGGGCTCTTTTTTCTTGAACCTCCTTGTTTGTAAGTCTTATTCATATAGTCCTCTTTCAACATTTGGCCGGTTGAGGCATGGATTCACTGTCTCTTCCAAAGTTATAATGAGAAATAACTTTGATTGTATGGATAATCTCCCTTTTGGGGTCTCATGTTGGGTTATAGCCTTATAGTGGCTCTTGTTGCTTTGTTTAGTTATTCACCCCTTAGCTATAGTGCTAAGATAGGACTATACCTCCTTTAACTTACTTTTACCCTTTTATAAACCATTTAATGGGGTGAAGAAATTAGAGATGGGGATGGTGATGATTGACTTTGTTCGAGAACTGGGTTTCCCAAGTTAGTTGAAAATTCTAGCATCCTTTCCTTTACTTGTGATAGTCAAGATATGTTTTTCTTTATCCAAGCATGTGCTTGAACTTGCTTTTAGTTGTACTTCCTCAAAATTAGGGTGAAGGCGATCAAAAACTGAGCTTTGCTGTATGCCTAACCTCTAGAAGATGGATGCCTTTACTAGTTAAGGCATAGTTTCTAGTTCTTCATTAAATTGACTATTCTTATTACAAATGATGACACTAGACTTCTTTTCCTTTGATAGAAGGTGAGAAGTGGATTCATCTTATATGACTGTAACACTAGTAGGTGAGCTAGTAGGTGCCCTTTTGAACTAGATAATCTCAGAGATGATTCCAAACTTGATTTCAGTTCTAGTTGCTCTTGTAGTGATCATTGACTGAGGCAGACATATAACTGATCCTTCTCCTAGCCACAATGGGGGTGATCTTTGTTGATGTCATTTGATGCTTTCTCCTACAAAAGAAAATATAATTAGTTAGTTTTCAATTGTAGTTCTATCTTTTTAAGTCTCTACCATATTAGCAAAGCTTCTACACTTGGAGGTGAAGTCAAGTTCTATGGGCTTGCCAAAATTTGTGGAGCCAAAACTGATCACTCGAGGTAGCAAACGACCCTAAAGAGTAATCTCAAAATAACAAATCAAAATTTGATGGTTTGAATGCACAATTAGGTGTTGTGAGAATATGACTTCCAACAAGTACAAGCCCCTATTGTTAATTATCCCAATAATTATCAGGACTTTCCTAAAGCAAGAAACCTAACTAATAAAATAGATACAAGAGAAAAGAAGAAAGTGTTATTTGATTAATTTGAAGAATGAGATATATAGCTTAAGGGCATACTCTCACTTTATAATTAAATAAATTTAAATTTATAATCGTGAAAGAATATGAAATGAGAAAGAAAGTGGAAAGGGTTGATGTGCCTCGCTGCTCCACTCCCATGCACTTGACCGCATGGAGTCTTAGCTCGAACGGATGCTTGGTTAGATCCTTGGTAGATATTGATAACTTGGTTTAATTTCAATGTAGTTGACTATCTTGGTTTGTGTTAATTAACTTCTTTTGTTATTGAATTTGAGAGAATGATTTTTATCTCATACTAATCATTATTGATTGATTGACTGACTGAGTTCAAGCCTGCCTTAGTTCGGGTTGAAATGGTTAGCAACCTTGACTTATATTGACCATTTCTAATTTGATGATTGACAACCTCTTAGATGTATTGTTGATTTAAATTTGAGACATTGCCAACAACTTTTGAATATGTATTAGCTTAGCTCAAAATGTGGCTGACGGCTTCAAGTGTGTTGTTATAGCGTATGGCTGGCTTCATTCGAACATAGCATCTGGTTGACTGACTAAATAAGTTCAAGCCTGTGTTTATTTCAATTTAGTTTGAAATTCAGACTTGGCTTAATTTAATTCGATATTTAAAACTTGATCTTGATTTAAATCTGATTTAATTTAGTTTAATTTTCAGAACTTAATTTTGATTCAAATTTGATTCGACTCATTTTGATACTTAGACTTAATGTCAGTTTGAATTGGATTTAATTTGTTTCGGATTAGGTTTGATCTTGTATTGAACCCTTATTAATTTTTGAATGGATCCTTAATGGATGTTGAATCCAAGCCCTTGATAGATTCTTATTGGATCCTTAATGGATATTTGATTTGATCCTTGGTGGGTTCTTGATGGATCATTAATAGATCTTAGATCTGACCCTTATTGGATTTTTAATAGATTCTTAATGGATCTTTGGATTTGAACCCTTAATGTGTTCTTATTAGACCCTTGCTTAACCCATTAATGGGTTTGGGTCTAAACCTTAATGAAGTGGGTTCAAGTTCAAGTTGATTTAGGTTCAAATTAGTTGTAGTTCAGGCTTGATTTAGTTCTGGTTTAGGTTCATCCTAATTTTGGTTTCAATTTGAAATTGATCTGACCCAATTAGTGAATAGGTTGAACTTGATTTAACCCAACTAGGGTTTGATTTGAATCTAGTTTGATCCAATTGAAGTTTAATTTAAATTGCTTAGACCTAATTAGGGTTTGATTTGACTTGATTTGAACTCAATTGGGGTTGAGTCTGAACTAATTTGATTTGGATTAACTCAACTTTGATTTGGGTCCAATTCAACCTGAGTTTTAGTCCATCTAGTTAATCAATTTAAGTCCATTTAAGTCAGTTCAGTTCTATTCATTGAGTTTAATTTGATACAGAGTTCTCAGACTGTCATGATAATTTTGGGTGAGCCTATG
Source organism: Trichopus zeylanicus subsp. travancoricus (assembly GCA_005019695.1). NCBI lineage: Eukaryota > Viridiplantae > Streptophyta > Magnoliopsida > Dioscoreales > Dioscoreaceae > Trichopus > Trichopus zeylanicus. The sequence goes on along the minus strand of RXID01016234.1, from coordinate 4,638 downwards.
GGATAGCCTTAGATATGTGAGTTTGAACATTGGCTTAGAAGTGCAAGCCTGAGGGCTAGATTAAAAGTGTAATCCTAAAATTGGCTTGAAAGTGCGAGCTTGAAAGTTGGCATGAGTGCAAGCTGAAAGGCTGGCTTGGTGTGAGTTTGATAGTTGGCTAAGTGTGAGCCCGAAGGCTAGCTTGAATGCAAGCTTGAAGGTTGGCTTGGCAAGAGCCCGATGATTGGCTGATTAAGAGCCCGAAGGGTGGCTAACTATAAACTTGAAGGTTGGCTTGGTATGAACTTGAAGGCTAGCTTGGTGTGAGTTTGAAGGTTGCCTAAGTGCGAGCCTGAAGGTTCGCTTCGTGCAAGCCCGCCTGAGTGCAAGCCTAAAGGTTGGATTGGTGCAAGTCTGAAGGCTAGCTAAATGAAAGCCCGATTATTAGCTGGATGCGAGACCAAAGGTTGGTTTGGTGCGACCTCGAAAGCTAGCTTTGTGTGAGCTCAAAGGCTGGCTTAATATGAAATTGAAGGCTGGCTGGGTGCGAGCCTAAATGCTAGTTGAGTGCAAGCTTAAAGGTTGGCTTAGGTGTGAGCTTAAAGGTAGTTAAGTATAAGCCTGAAGGTTGGATGAGTGTTAGCCTGAAGGCTGGCTTGAATGTGAAATCGAAGGCTAGCTTAGTGTGAGCCCAAAGACTAGCTTGTGTGCCAGCCTGAAGGTTGGTTGAGTGTAAGCCTGAAGGCTGGCTAAGTATAAGCCCAAAGACTAGCTAAGTACAAGGTTGAAGGTTGGCTGAGTATTAGCCTGAAGACTGATTAAGTATGAGCTAGAAGGATAACTGAGATATGAGCCCAAAGGCAGGCTTAGTGCAAGTCCAAAGACTAGCTTATAGTTCAATAATTTGCTGATATTCAAGGCTGTGATGGTGATAGAGTTTGTCGATGCTCAAGAGGCCACGGGTGACCACATTGGTGATGATGGTCATGCAGGCATGGATGTGGCAGACATAAGAGAAGTCATGGGTGGCTGCGAGCATGGGGGGTGAGCCAATTCTTGCTCCTTCTGAATCTTCTTTTTCTTGACTTCCTGATTTTTTTACCAACAATTTTTTTTCCTCTTCTTTTATTTTTTTTTTCTTCTTCTTCTATCTCAAGCCTGAACTAAACCCTTGCCTCTTGCTCCATTGGAGCCTTGCTCCCTTCTTATTGGGGCCGGATCCAACCGTGAGCCTTGGTGGATGGCATCTAGTGGGAGCAGGTTGCAATGTAGGAATTCAGGGTTTGGGTGGTGGCCGACGGATAGGCGAGTAAGTGCCACATGCCTTGTGGTGTGGGTGACCCTACATAGGCACAGGTTGTAGGTCCAGTGAGGAGAGTGGGCACAACAGTAGTAGAGCAAGCCGTATTTTGGGTTAGCGGGAAGGCTGGAGGATCACAGGGAGAGGCTGGAGGTTCACAGGCCTTCAACCTCATTGCCATGGGAGCTCAAACTAGGGCTTTTGGTCAGCTGGGCATATGCTTGTGAAGCCTGGGGATGTGGCTACAACATATGAAGGTGGGGTTGGTTGGTGGTGTGCTACAACATAAGCAAAACTATGGTAGTGGCAAAGTGAGCCAGTAGTGGAGCTGAAGGTGACACCTAGCCTCTGGTGGTGACAGCAGGTGACAGCAGGGGAAGGAGTGTGTGACGAGGTGCGGTAGAAGCTTACAGTGTCGGTTCAGGAGAACCAAGTGTGAGAGGAGATGGCTGGTTCCAGCCATGCACAATTGGACCTGGCCCTTGGTGGGATGGGAAGTAGCAAAGACTTGGGTGAACCATAAGAGCATCAAGGGTTTCGGAGAAAGAAGGAAAGAATCACAAAGAAAGATAAGTGGCGAAGAACTCATCTTCTTTTTTTCTTTAATTCTTCATGTTGATATGCTCTTTCTTCTTTTCGATGTGTAGTCCCTCAAGCTTCATGACCTCTCTCTCTCTCATCACTCTTCTTTTGCAGGTTAAGGGAATTTCTTTTTTATAGGTGACCAAGAGATCAAATTAGATTGAAATGGACTTCATTCAAATTTTTAAACCAAGATCTTATGGATTCTTTCTCATTTATCTTGGATAAGTTTTATTTGGATTGGATAGTTGTGAATATGTATGGATAAATTTTGTATGATGTAGATGACAATAACTTGAAAATTATACTCATTATTGCTATTAGATTTAGAAGGGGTTATTTGCAAATTTATTCCAAAAAATTTAGACCAAATTATAAATTTATAAATTTCAAATGACATTTTTCAAAATGACTTGTTTATAGAGTCTTGAAATTTCTAGAATCCTTTTTGAATAACATTTGGACTTATTTATAAATAAAATTTTTTGAGGAGCTTATTCGTAGGAAATTGAGATTTTGGGGATTTATTTGAGAATATGAAATTTTTAAGGGGTTTATTTACAAACCCTAAATCTTGTACAGATCAAATTATAGTTATCAATATTTTGAGGGGTTCATTTACAAACCCTAAATTTTGCGAGAGCAATTAGTAATTTTAGGATTCTATTAATTTTTTTCGTAAAATTTCCATCCCAAGGACTAACAATGTGTCACCTATCCCAAGTTCACGGTGACTTCATCCATCAACACCCAAATCCTTTGTACTCAATGGTATCCTCATAGCCATTTGAGGTTTGGGGTATGGACATAATTATCCTAATAGAGTCATCTTCTTCCTGAGGTCATCACTTTATATTAACAGTGACTAATTATTTCTCTCAATGCATAGAGGTAATTTCACTAAGCGAAGAAAAAGCAAATACGATCATCCATTTCTTTTGAGAAAATATCCTATATTAATTTGGCATCCCTCGATGAATCATCTCTAACAATGGACCGACCTTCCAAAACTTTAAGGTAGGATGATTCACAAATCATCACAAGATAGATTGAAGATATTCATCCATCTATAGTGCAAGAGCGAATGGCCTCACTGAGATATTCAACAAGACCCTTTCCAAAATATTGAAAAAAGTTATTACTAGAAACAAACGAGATTGGCACTAGAAATTTTTTGAGGCATTATAGGCATATTGCATCGTATATTGAACTCCTACCCAATCAATACCATATGCATTGGTATTTGAGATTGAAGCAGTCTTGCCAATAGAGGTACAAATTGCCTCTATAAGGACTGCTTTGTAAGAGAAAATTACAAAAGAAAATAATGTTCATCTCCACTTAGATGAGGTAGATTCCTTAGATGAAACAAGGCTTGTTGCTTAACAAAATTTAGAAATATATTGAGCAAAAATGTTTAGGACTTACAACAAGATGCCTAGTTCAAATCTTTCTAGAAGGGAGAAATGGTCTAGGTCTTGAGAAGACCCATAATCCTAAATCACAGAAAGAAAAGCAAATTTGAGCCTAATTGGGAAGACCCTTATATTATTGAAAAGATATTTGAAGGAAGATCCTACTAACTAATTGATGACAAAGGAGAAAGGCCTATGCTGCCGATCAATGCTTGATTCTTAGAGAGGTATTATGTATGAGCCTCTGGGGGCAAGAATGACAAAATAATAGTGTCTATACAAACTCTTGGTCAAACATACGCTTCATGTTTCTTGAGGCAAAATATAGATACAAAACCCCCATTTATTTTGTGTGATAGTCAAATCCACGTTCCCATGACACACTAAGTCCACTCCTATGTAATAGCTTAAGTCAACTTCTACATGGCAAAAAAGTCTACTGCAATGTGATAACTAAGTCCACCTTCATGAATTAAGTCTATTTTTGTGTTGACTTAAACCGACATCTACATGCTAACTAACTCTACTTTGATGTGATAGCTCAAACCCACTCTTCGTGGTAAATTATGTCCTCTCTTATGTGGCAATTCGAGCCAGCTCTACATGGCAAACCAAGTTCACCTCTATGTGGCAAACTAAGTCTATCCTCACATGGAAAATTAATTCCATCATCACATAGTAAGTCAAGTCAACTTTTGTGGGATAATCTATATAATCAAGTCCTAGAATATTAACATGGGGGCAAGTACCCAAAGCTTATTCGCACCCTCTCCTCTCATCAAAACTTGAGAAGAGGATGCCAAGGGGGAAATTTGTTTGAGGTGATTTTTGCCACAATAAAATTTAATTGAAATATGATCAAAATTGAAACCTATATGCCACTAAATTATAACTCAAGTGTGGGTTTGAATTGAACCTAAATTGTGATTGAGTTTGATAAAAAATTGAACTTAATTCAAACCTAAATCATTGAGAAATTTAGGCTCAAACTAACCTTAATCCAAGTGGACTGAGTGGGTCGGATATTTGGACCAAAATCAGGCCCAAAATCATCAAAATATGGGTCAAAATGAAAAAAATATAAGAATTTTTTAAATAAGCCCATGGATTGAGTAACTTCTCACAAATGGATCATGGCAATATTTATCTCACAAATAGATCTCTGGATGAAATTACAGAAAAGTCCATAAACCCCCGAAATTATAAATTAATCCTCACAAAATTTTAATTTTACAAATAAATCCCTCAAGAAATAGATAATTACAATTTGATATCTATTAATTTTAGGGTTTACGAATAAACCCCTCAAAATATTTCATATTCATAAATAAACCCCTAGAAATTCAACTTTTTTGAATAAAT
>RXID01016233.1:0-17667 GCA_005019695.1 Trichopus zeylanicus subsp. travancoricus | reverse complement strand
ACTACTACTACTCCTGCTCCGACGGCTGTAGCTACTACAACAACAACTACTGCTACTACTACTACTGCAACAACTACCGCTACTACAACTGCTATTTCTGCTATTACTACTGCTAATACCACCACTATTGTTACTACTGCTGCTACTAATACTACTGCTACAACAACTACTACTGCTACTACTGTTGCTTCTACAACTAATGTTGCTACTACTAGTACTACTACTACTACTGATACTTCTGCTATTGTTACTGTTGCTGCTTCTATTGCAACTACTATTGCTACTGCTTCTACTACTAATACCATTTCTACTTCTGTTACTGCTGCTGCTGCTACTGCTACTACTACTACTACTATTGATGCTACTGTTGCTAATACTACTACTACCACTGCAGCTAGTGCTACTACTACTACTACTACTACTAGTACTGCTACTACAGCTGCTACTACTACTACTATGACAACCATTATTTTTGCTACTACTACAGCTTTACTATTGCTACTGCTACTACAACTGCTACTACTGTTGCTCCTCCAACAACAACAACCACTACTACTACTAATACAACTACTACAACTACAGCTGCAGCTACCACTACTATTACTACTACTACTACTACTGCAGCTACTTCCACTACTATTACTTCTAATACTATCGCTGCTACTACGACTACTACTAATGTTGCTGCTACAATTGCTACTAACGTGACTACTACTTCTGCTGCTGCTACTACTTTTGCTACTGCCACTACTCTTACTACTATTGCTACTATTATAACTACTACTGCTACTGTTATCATAGCGACTAAAGCTCCTACTACTGCAACTGATGCTACTACTGCTCCTACTGCTACTATTGCTACTATTGAATCTACTATTACTACTATAGCAGCTACCACAACTACCGTAGCTACCACTCTACTACTACTACTGCTACTGCTACTATTGCTACTTCTATAATTGCTACTACTGCTTTTGCTACTACTATGAGTACAACTACTACGGCTACAGTGACAACTATTGCTACTACTGCTCCAACATATACTACTACTACTACTCTTATTACTACTACTACGACTACAACAAGGTCTCCTTCTACTACTACTAATACTACTACTTCTACCACTTTTCCTGCAACTACAACTCTAGCTACTACTGCTACTACTATTACTGCTACAACAACTACTACAACAATTACTGCTACTTCTACTACTACTGCCACTATAACAACAACAACTACTACCACTACTATTACTATTATCGTTGCTATTGCTACTACTACTATTGCCACTACTACTACTCCTCCTCCTACTACTTCTTCTACTACTACTACTTCTACTACTACTACTACTACTACTACTACTACTACTACAACAACTACTGCAGCAATGACTTTTGCTGTTGTTGTTGCGACTGCTACTACTACTACTCCAACAACTACTATTGTTGTTGCTACTACTACTACTTCTGCTACTACCAGTTCTGCTACTACTATTACTACAAGTGCTACTACAACTCCTACTAGTACTACTACTACTATTACAACTACAATTGCAGCTGCTATTACTCTGCTTCTCCTACTACTACTATTGTTGCTACTACTACTACATATACTACTGCTTCTACTACTAGTTCTTGGACTACTGCTATGGCTACTACTACTGCTATTACTACTGGAACTCCAACTTCTACTTCTGTTGCTGCTACTACTACTACAACTACGACTGCTGCTGCTACTAATACTAGTGTTACTACTACCACTATGACAACTACTTCTACTACTGCTACTACTACAACTACTGTTGTTGCTGCTGTAGCTACCGCTAATGCTGCTTCAACTACTGCTACTACTACTATTACTACTTCTAATGCAACTACAACTATTATTGCTATTACTACTACGCCAACTCCAATAACAACTAGTGCTGCTGCCGCTACTACTACTATTGCCGTTGCTACTACTGCTACTATTACTATTACTACTACTGCAACTGCTGTCACTACTACGACAACAACTACTACTATTACTACTTCTACCACTTCTCTACTACTACTCCTACTCCTCCTACTACTACAACTATTACTATTACTACTACTTCTCTACAACTACTCCAGCTACTACTCCCACTGCTACTACTACTACTACTACAAATTCTACTGTAGTCGCAACTGCTACAACAACCACTACTACTACTACTATTGCAACCACTGCTACTACTACTCCTACTGCTAATACTACTACTACTGCGACAACTGCTACTACTACAACAACAACTACCGCCGCTGCTACTGCTTCTACTGTTGCTACTACCACTACTACTAGTACTACAACAACTAATACTCTTACTATTACTACTTCCACTAGTACTTTGCTACGCCTACTCCTACTCTACTACTACACCTACTCTACTACTACTACTACTATTATTACTACTATTACTACTGCTACTACTATTGCTACTACTACACCTTTTACTACAACTAGTACTTCTACTACTGCTTTTACTACTACTCCTACTCCTAATACTACTACTATTACTACTACAACTCTTACTACTCGTACTCTTGCTACAACTACTACTGCACCCAACTCTTACTACTCCTACTACTACTACAACTAGTACTCCTACAACTACTATTACTACTACTACTTCTGCTACCTTTGCTGCTATTAACATAATTGCTACTGCAACTACTACTGCAAATCCTCCTACTCCAACTACTTCTATTATTACTGCTTCTAGTGCTACTACTTCGATTGCTACTCTGACGACTACAGCTACTCTTGCTGCTTCTACGACTATGATTACTACTGCTACTACTACTACTAGCACTACTACCACTTATATTACTACTTCTACTACTATTACTACTACCACAACAACAATAATAACCAAAACAACAACAACTACTACTACTACTACAACTACTACTACAACTACTACGGATAATACTACTACTACTACTACCACTACTACAACTACTACTCCTACTACTACTACTACAACTACTGCTACAACTACTCCTACAACTACTACTGCTCTACCAACTAATACTACTACTCCTATTGCTGCTACTATTACTACTTCTACTATTTGTTCTACTAATACTACTACTACTACTATTACAACTATCACTCCTATTGCTAATAATACTGCTTCAACTACTATTACCACTACTTTTGCTACTCCAAATGCTACTCCTACTACTTTTACTACTATGCTGCCACTACAACTACAACTACTATTACTAATGCTACTATTACAACTAATACTACTACAACTACTGCTGCTGCTGCTGCAACTTCTACCCCCACAACTACTATTACTACTACTACTCCTACTACTATTACTATTACCACTACTGCTACTACTACTACTACTACTATTACTAATGCTACCATTACAACTAATACTACTACAACTACTGCTGCTGCTGCTGCAACTTCTACCCCCACAACTACTATTACTACTACTACTCCTACTACTATTACTATTACCACTACTGCTACTACTACTACTACTGCTACTACTTCTACAACTTCTCCTACTCCGACTACTACTATTATTAATTCCACTACTACTACTGCTGCTATTACTCCTACTACTCCCACTCCTACACCTATTCCCACTACTACTACTACAATAAGCACAATAACTACTATTATTGCTACTGCTGCTGCTGCTACTAGAACTACTACTACCACTTCTACCATTACCACTATTGCTACTAGTGCGACTACAACTTCTACCACTACCATTTCTGCTACAGCTTCTAGTGCTACTACTATACAACTACTACTACTTCCACTACTACTACTATAATTTTAGCAAGTGCTACTGTTGCTGCTACTCCAACTACTATTACTACTACTACTAATACTACTACTCCTTTTACTACTACTACTACTACTACTACTACTACTACTACTACTACTACTATTGCTCCTACTGTTGTTGCTGCGACAACTAATACAACTGCTACTTCTACAACTACTAGTACTGCTACATCTACAACTACTCCTACTTCTACTATTGTTGTACTGCTACTACTATTACAAGTACTACTGCTCCTACTTCTACTCCTACAACAACAACAACTACTAGTACTACTACAATGACTACTGCTACGACTTCTACTGCTACTACTACTTCTGCTACTACTTCTACTACTATCCTAGTTCCACTATTACTGCTACTACAAATATTAATTTAATTACCTCTATTACTCCCGCAACTACAACTACTACTACTGCATCTACTACAACTACTCCAAATACGCCAACTATTATGTCTACTACAACAACTACTACTATTACTATGGTTGCTGGCACTACTACTACTACTACTATTACAACTTCTACTACTATAACTTGTACTAGTGCTACAACAACTACTACTATTACAACAAATACTACTACTACTACTGCAACTACTACTATAATTACTACTGTTGCTGCTGTTGTTGCTACTCCAACAACTATTACTACTACAACTAATAGTACTACTACTACTACTACCACCACCACAACAACTACTTCTACTACTACTTCGACAACTACTACTACTACTGCTATGACGACTTCTACCACTACTAGAACTACAACAACTACTACTACTACTTCTGCTACTGCTACTATAGCTACTAGTACAACTACTAACACTACTACTAGTACTACTACTACCCCAACTATTACTGCTCCCTCTACTACTCTTACTAATATAGCAACGATAACAACTACTACAACTACTACGACTAGTACTTTTGCTTCTACTAATACCACTATTACTGCTACTACTCTAGCAACTACTACTACTATAACTTCTACTAATACTATAACATCAACTACAACTACTACTTCTACTTATACTACCACTACTACTACTAATACCACTACTGCTGTTACTACTACAAATGATACTACTACCATTACTATTACTATTACTACTACTACAAGTACTTCTTCTACCACTAATACTACTACTGCTATTACAACAACAACTACTACTACCACTGCTATAAATACTACTACTAGTACTACTACACAACTACAACGACAACAACTACTACAAGTACTACTCCAATTGCCACTAATGCCTCTACAACTACTATTACTACTACTATGGCTACGAATACTACAACTACTACGAACACTACTGCAGCTATTACTACTGCTGCTGATGCTGCTGCTTTTGCTGCTGCAACTACAACTTCTACAACTTCTACTACTTCTACTACTTCTACTACTACTACGACTACTACTACGAGTACTATGACTTTTACTACTACTTCTACAACTACTCCTACTACTACTATTAAGGCAACTACTACTACAACTACTTCTACTCCTACTTTCACTATTACTACTACTACCACTATTACTAGAATTACCCCTATTACCACCACAACTACTACTACTCCTACTATTCCTCATATCCCTACTATTACTACTAGTAGTACTACTACTATTCCTACTACTGCTGCTGCTGCAACTACTACAACCACTTCAACTACTACTACTATTACTTCTACAAGTGCTACAACTACTACTACAATTCCTACTTCTACTAGTACTACAACAACTACTACTTCAAACACAACTCTACTACTACCACTTTTACTAATATTACTTCTACTACGGGTACTACCACTCCTACTACTATTCCTCCTACTACTACTGCTCCTACTACTACTGCTAATACTACTACCACTACTATTACAGCTAACACTTCTGCTACAACACGTACTCCTACACTGATTCCTCCTGCTACCCATAATACTACTACTACTAGTACAACTACTAATGCTGTTGTTGCCACCACGACTACTACTACTACTACTACTACTACTACTACTACTACTACTATTACTACTACTACTACTACCACCTCAACTACAACTTTGACAACTACTTCTACTGCTACTAGTACTACAACTACTACTTCTGCCACTACAACTTCAAATATTGCTATCGCTACTACTACTACTACTACCACCACCACCACCACCACCACTACTGCTACTGTTGTTTTTGCCACTCCTTCAACTACAACAACTATTGCTGCTATTTCTACAACTATGACTCCTCCTAGTAGTTTTACAACTACTACTACTGCTTCTACTCTTCAACTACCACTACTTCTACTACTACTACTCCTTCTACTACTATTGTTGCTATTAGTACTACTATTTTTGCTACTGCTACTACTACTACTACTACTACTACTACGACTACTACTACTATTACTACTACTACTACAACCACTACAACTTCTATAACTACTACAACTACTGCTACTACTACTCCAACTACTAATCCTTCTAATACTACTACAACAACAACAACTACTACTACTACTACTGCTCCTACTACTACTGCCACTGCTACTACTTCTGCTGCTACTGCTGCTGCTGTTGTTGCCGCTACAACGATTGCTGCAGCTATTGCTGTTGCTGCTACTACTACTACTACTGCTGCTGCTAATATTACTACTACTACTACATTTGCTACTATTACTACTACTTCTGCTACTACTGTTGTTACTCCCCCTATTACTACTACTTCTTCTATTTCAACTACTACTACTACTACAAGTACTACTAATGCAACTACCACTTCCACTGCTGCTAGTACTACTACTATTAACACTACTGCTATGACTATTACTCCAATTGCTACTATTTCTACTTCTACAACTACTATTAGTAATACTACTATTAGTACTACTACTAATACTACTGCCACTACTACTGCTACGTCTATGACTACTATAACTACGACAACTACGACTACAACTACTGCTGCTACTACTACTACTACTGTAGCTACTACTACTGCTGCTGCTACTATGACTACTACTACTACTATTGCTACTACTCCAACTGCTATTACAACTACTCCTACTACTACCTCTACTACTACCCCTACTACGGCTTCTTCTACTACTGCTACTACTAGTACTACTGCCACTACAACTAGAATTATTCCTACTGCTGCTGCTGCAGCTATTGCTTCTACTCCAACTAGTATTACTACTATTACTTCTACCACTACTACTACTGCTTTTGCTTCTTCTTCTTCTACTACAACAACAACAATAACTACTACTACTACTACTACAACAACTACTACTGCAACTACAGCTACTACTTTTGTTAGTCCTTCTACTATGAGTACTACTACTGCTACTACTATTACTCCTACTTCTACTGCTACTCCAGCTACTACTACTACTCCAATTACTTCTACTTCTACTACTACTCCAACTGCTACTCTTACTACTGTTGCTACTACTGCTACTACTATTACTACAACTACTATTGCGACTGCTACTACTACTACTGTTATTGCTACACCTACTACTACTACTAATACTATTGCTACTACTACTACTAATACTAATGCTATTGCTCCGACTACTACTACAACTAGTACTCCTACAACTACTATTATTCCTACTACTTCTGCTACTACTGCTACTACCACTACTACTACAACTACTACTACTGCAACTAGTACTACTACTCCACCTACTCCTACAACTTCTATTATTATTGCTACTTCTGCTACTACATCGATTGCTACTTCTACTACTATTCCCACTCCTGCACCTATACCTAGTACTACTACGACTACTGCTACTAGCAATGCCACTAGTGCGACTACTACTTCTATTACTACCACTATTAATACTATTAAAACTATGACTACTACTACTACTACTACAAATGCTATTGCTAGTACTAATACTACTACTACTGCCATAACTACGACTACTACTACTATTTCTGCTGCTGTTTTTGCTGCTACTACTACAACTACTACAATTATGACTACTACCACAATTATGACGACTACAGCTTTACCTGTTGCTGCAGTTGCCGCTGCTCTAACTGTAATTGCTGGTGCTACTACTATAACTTCTACTACTACCGCAATTGCTACTACTTCCACTACTACTACTACTACTACTACTACTATAACTGCAACTACTACTACTATTATTACTATTGTTGTCGCTGCTCCTCCAACTACTTTTACTAATACCACTACTACAAATACTACTACTACTACTACAACTATTACTGCTACTACCTCTACTACAACTACCACTACTACTACTATTAGTAATACTGTTACAATCAAAAATACTATTGCTACTCCTAGTACTACTATTACTACTACTACTTCAGCTACTACCACTACCACTACTATTACGACTACTACTACCACCACCACCACTACTATTGCGACTACTGCTTCTAATACGACAACTGCAACTCTACTACTGCTACTACTCCTTCAGCTACTACTACTATTGCTACTGCTACTTCTACAACAACAACAACAACAACAACAACAACAACTACTACTACTACTACAACTACTGCAACAACTACTATTACCACTACTGCTCCTCCTATTCCTCCTCCTCCTCTAGCTACTACTACCACTACCACTACTACACAACCACATTTACTATGACTACTACACCAACAACAACAACTACTACTCCAATTACTACTACTACTTCTGCTACTACTACCACCACCACCACCACTACTACTACTACTACTACTATTACTGTTACTACTACTACTGCTACTACTATGACTACAACTACTACAACTACTACAACTACTACGACTCCTGCTACTACTAATACAATGATTACTACTACTTTCGCTGCTACTACTACGACTACGACTACTTCTACTACTACTACTGCTAACACCTCTACTACTACTGCTGCCATTATTACCACCACCACTACTACTACAATTCTTATCACCACTAATACTACAACTACAACAACAACAACAACAACAACAACAACAACTACTACTATAACTACTTCTACTACTACTATTATTACTGCTACTTCTAGTTCTTCTACTACGGTTACTACTACTAGTACTTCTACTACTATGGCTACTTCAACTTCTACTACTATTGTTACAACTACTAGTATTACTACTACGGCCGCTACTTCTACTACTACTACAACTACTACTACCACTACTACTACAACTACGTCTACTTCTGCTGCTACTGCTATTACTATTACTATTGCTACAACTAGTCCTTTTACTACTAGTACTATTGCAACCACTACTACTATTGCTACTACTACTACTACTACTACTACTACTACTACTACTAACTACTCCAACCATGACTACTACTACTACAAGGACTACTGCTATTGCTACTACTATTGCCACTACAGGTCCTATTACTACTACAACTCTTGCTACTACTACTACCACTACTAGGATTGCTACTATTACTATGGCTGCTTCTACTACATTTGCTATGACTACTACTACTACTACTAAAACTAAAATGGTTATTATTATTGCTACTCGTATTACACCTACTAGTACCACTATTTGTATTGCAACAAATATAGCCACTACGGCTAATACTACTACTGCTACAAATGTTACTACTATTATAATTCCTACTACTACTACTACTATTGAGACTGCTACAACTACAAGTACTACTGCAACTACTACTTCTGCTACAACTACTGCAACTACAACTACTACTGCTGCTACTTCTACTACTACTACTTCTACTACTACTTCTGTTGCTGCTGCTACTACTACTACTACTACTACTACAACAACAACAACAACAACAACAACAACAACAACTACTACTACTACTACTACTACTACTACTATTGCCACTACTGCTATTACTAATAATAGTACTACTACTACTAATGATGCTATAAATACAACTATTATAGCTACTCCAACTACTTCCACTACTACTACTCCAACTTTTACTCTTGCTACTATTACAACTAATGTTATTCTAACATTTACATCTACTTCGACTTCTCTTGTTGCTGCTACTACTTCTGCAACAACAACCACTACTACTACGGCTACTACGACTATTACTACTACTACTGCAACTACCACGACTACAACAACAACAACAACTATGACTACTATTGCAACGACTACTACTATGATTACGACTACTACTACTTCTACTACTACTACGGCAACAACTACTACTGCTACAAACCCTACTACTGCTACCACTGCTATCGCTACAACCCATACTACAGCTACCACTGCTACTGCTACAACCCTTACTACAACTACTACTGCTACCACAACTAAACTACTACTACAATACTACAACAACTACTACGATTGCTACTACTACTACTCCTATTACTACTATTGTTGCCACTGCTACTACTACTACCACTATTACTACTACTTGTCCTACTACTATAACTACTACTACTACTACTACCCCTGCTTCTACACTACTACTACTGTTGCTTATACTACTACTTGTACCTCTACTACTACTACTATTACTACTACTACTACTAATAAAACTACTACTACTACTACTATAGCTACTACTGCTGCTAGTACGACTACTACTACTACTACTACTTCTACTACTACTCTTACTACTACCTCAACTACTACTACTACTACTACTACTTCTACTACTACTCTTACTACTACCTCAACTACTACTACTACTACTACAACTACTACTACAACTCTTACTACAACTCCTACTACTACTGCTGCTGCTCCTCTTGCTCCTCCTCCTCCGGCTACTACTACCACTACCACTACTAGTACTACCACATTTACTACTACTACTACTACAACTACTACTACCACTCCTATTACTACTACTACTTTTGCTACTACTAGTACAGCTACTATTACTGTTACTACCGCTGCTGCTACTACTACGACTACAACAACAACTACTACTACAACTATTACTACTCTTGCTACTACTACTACAATGATTACTATTGCTTCTGCTGCTACGACTACCGCTACTACTACTACTATTGTTGCTGCTAATACCTCTACTACTACTACTACTACCACTATTGCCACCACCACTACTGCTATAACTCCTATTACCACTACTACTACAACTATGACTGCTACTACAAATACTACTACTACTACAACTACTTCTACTATGACTATTATTACTGCTGCTACTACTTCTGCTACTAATGTTACTACTACTAGTACTTATACTACTATGGCTACTTCATCTTTTGCTACTACTGTGACTACTCCTAGTACAACTACTACTGCTGCTACTTCTACTACTACAACAACTATTACTACTGCCACCACTACAACTATAACTACTACTATTGCTACTGCTATTGCCACTACTATTGCAACAACTTGTCCTTTTACGACTAGTACTACTGCTACCACTTCTAGTATTGCTACTACTACTACGACAACTACTACTATTCCTATTACTACACTACAACTACAACTAAAACTACTAGCATTACTACTACTCCAACAACTACTACTTTTACTACTACTAATACAACTACTACTACTATGATAACTAAAGTTGCTACTGCTACTACCACTACTAGTCCTATTACTATTACTAGTCCTGCTACTACTAATACCACTACTGCTATTACGATAATTAATACAACTACTTCTACTACTACTACATCTGCTATAACTACAACTACTACTACTGCAACTAAAATAGCTACTACTATTACTACTAGTACTACTATTTATATTGTAATAAATATAGCCACTGCGGCTACTACTACTGCTGCTACAACTATTACTACTATTGCAATTACTACTACTACTATTGAGACTGCTACAACAACTACTACTGCTGTAACTACTACTACTGCTACAACTACTGCAACTACAATGACTATAGCTACTACTTCTATTACTACAACTTCTATAGCAACATTTGTTGCTCCTACTGCTACTACAACTATAACTACTATTACTACTGCTACTACTTCTTCTACTATTGCCACTATTGCTACTACTAATACTAGTACTACTGCTACTACTATTAGTACAAATACTATTATTACTGCTACTCCTACTACGTCAACTACTAGTACCACAACTTTTACTTTTGTACTACCACAACTACTTCTACTACAACATGTGCAACTTCTTCAACTTCTCATGTTACTGCCACTACTTCCGCAACAACAACCTCTATTACTACTGCTACTACTACGACTACAATAACTACTCCTATGATTACGACTATTACTACTTCTACTGCTACTACTGCTACTGCTACTACCACTACTACTGCAACTCCTCCTCCTCGTCCTCCTACTACTACTACTACGCCAACTCCACCAACTAATACTAGTCCTCTTACTACTACTACTACTAATACTATAACTACCACTACTACTACCGCTACTGCAATACCTACTACTGTAGCTGCTACTAGTACTACTGCTACTACAATGACTGCTAATACTATTACTACTACCACAACTACTTCTCTGACTACTACTATTACTACTACCACTGCAACTACAACGACTACTCCTATTACTCTTACTACAATAATAGTAGTAGCAGCAACAACATTAGTAGTAGTAGTAGCAGTAGTAATAGTAGGAGGAGGAGTAGTAGTAGTAGAAGTAGTAATAGTAATAGTAGTAGTAGTAGTAGTAGTAGAAGTTGTAGTAGTAGTAGTTGTAGTAGTATTCATAGTAGTAGCAGTTGTAGCAGCTGTAGCAATTGTAGTAGTTATAGCAGTAGCAGTAGTAGTAGTAGTAGCGGTAGCAGTAGTATTAGTGCTAATAGGAGTAGTAGTTGTTGTAACAGCACTAGCAATAGAAGTAGTAGTAGTATTAGTAGTAGTTGTAGTAGTAGTTGTTATAGTAGTAGTAGTAGTTGTAGTAGTAATAGCCAAAGCAGCACTGGCAGTTGTAATTGCAGGAGTTGTAGTGGTAGTTGTAGTAGTGGTAATAATAGAAGCAATAGTCGTTGTAGCAGCAGCAATTGCTGTAGCAGGGGCAGTAGTAGTTGTAGTAGAAGTTGTAGTCGTAGTTCTACCAACAGCAGCATTAGAATTAGTAGTAGTAGTACTTGTAGTAGAAGTAGCAGTAGCAAAAGTAGTTGTACTAGTAGTAGTAGTATCTGTAGTAGCAGGAGAAATTGTATTCATAGTTGTAGTAGTATTAATAGTAGGAGAAGAAGTCTTAGTAGTAGGAGTAGCAGTATTAGTTTTGATAGTAGTAGTTGTTGTTATTGTTGTAGAAGTAGCTGAAGTTGCTATAGTAGTAGTAGAAGTAGTAGTCGTAGTAGCAGTAGTTGTTATAGTAGTCATAGTGGTCGTGGTACTATTGGCATCAGTAGTAGTACCAGTAGTAGTAGAAGTAGTCACAGTAGTAGCAGTAGCAGTAGCAATAGTTGTAGTAGTAGTAATAGTAGTAGTAGTAGTAGTAGTAGTATTAGTAGTAGTAGCAGAAATAGTAGTAGTGGTAAAATTAGTAGCAAAAATAGGAGTAGTTATAATAGAGGTAGTAGTTGTAGTAGTAGTAGTTATTGTAGTAGTAGTACTAGCAAACGTTTTCGAAGGACTTGTAGTTGTAGTAGCATGAGTAGTAGTAGTAGAAGTGATAGTAGCAGTAGTAGTAGTTGAGTAGTAGTAGCACGAGTACTGTTAGTAGAAGTAGTATTAGTTGTAGTAGTAGTAGTAGTAGTAGTAGTAATAATAATAATAATAGTAGTCGTAGTAGTATTTGTAGTAGGAATAGGAGTAGTTGTAGCAGAAGTAGTTACAACAGTAGTAGTAGCCGCAGCATCAGGAGTAGTAGTAGTTGTATTAGTAATATTAGCTAGAGTTGTAGTAGGTATAGTAGTTGGAGTAGTAGTGGTAGTAGCAGTACAAGTAGTGGTAGTAGAAGTAGTAGTCAAAGTATTCGCTGTAGTAGCTGAAGTAGAAGTAGTAGTAGTAGTAGCAGTAGTAGCAGCAATAGTAGTAGTGGTAATAATATTAGTAGTTGTCGCAGTAGTCGTAGCATAAGTAGTAGGGGGAGAGGATGTAGTCGCAGCAATAGTAGTAGTAGTAGTACTAGTCGACACTATAGTAGTAGTAGTATTAGTAGCCATACTAGTAGTTGGAGTAGTAGTAGCAGTAGTAATAGTAGTGGTAGTTTGAAGTGGTAGCAGAGGAGTAGCAGTATTAGTAGTAGTTGCAGTTACAGCTGTTGTAGTAGTAGCAGTAGTAATAGTAGTAGTAGTAGTAGTAGTAGTAGTAGCAGTAGTAGTATCATGAGTAGTAGTAGGAGTAGTAGCAAAAGAAGTAGTTGTAGTAGTAACAGTAGTAGTTGCAGTAGCAGTAGCAGTAGTTGTGGCTTTAGTAGTATTGCTACTGTAATAGAAGTAGTAGTAGCAGTAGTAGTAGTGGTTGTAGTAGAAGTAGTAGTAGTAGTACAACTAGTAGTCGCAGTAACAATAGTTGTAGTAGTAGCAGCTACAGTAGTAGTAGAAGAAGTTGTTGTCGTTGTTATTGTAGGAGAAGTAATAGTAGTAGTAGTAGTTATAGTAGTACTAATATAGTGGTAGTAGCAGTCATAGTAGTAGTAACAGCAGTAGTAGATGCATTAGTAGTTGTATTAGTTGTAGTAGTAGAAGTAGCAGTAGCGATAGTAGTAGTAGTAGCAGTTGTAGTAGTAGTTATGTTGGCAGTAGCAGCATTAGTAGTAGTACTAGTAGTAGTAGCAGCATAGTAGCAATAGAAGCAATAGAAGCAATAGCAGTAGTAGTAGTAGTAGGAGTCGTAGTAGTAGTAGTAGGAGTCATAGTAGTAGTAGTAGTGGTAGCAACAACAACAACAACAACAGTAGTGGTAGTAGTTGTAGTAGGAGCAGCAACAACAATAGCAGCTGTAGTAGTATTACTAATAGTAGTAGTAATAGTATTTGTAGCCATAGTAGTAGTAGTAGTAGTAGTAGTAGTAGTAGTGGTGGTGGTGGTGGTGGTAGTAGCAGCGGTAGTACTCCTAGTACTTGTAGTAGTAGTAATAGTAGAAGTAGTAGTAGCAAAAGTACTAGCGGTAAGAGCGGTAGTAGTTATAGTCGTAGGAGCAGTAACTGCTGTAGAAGGAGTAGTAGTATAGTAGCTGTTGAAGCTGTAGTAGTTGTAGTTGTGGCACGTGTAGTAGCAGCAGTAGCAACAACAACAGTAGTAGTAATAATAATAGTAGTAGTTGTTGTTGTAGCAGCAATAGGAGTAGTAGGAATAGTAGTAGCAATAGTAGTAGCAGCGGTAGTAGCTGTAATAGTAGTAATAGTAGCAGTAACAACAGTAGTAGTAGTCGCAATAGTAGTAGCAGTAGTAGTTGTAGTACTAGTAGTAGTAGGAGAAATAGAAGGAGTTGTAGTATTAGTAGTAGTAGCAACAATTGCAACAGTAGGAGTCCTAGTTGTAGTTGTAGTAGTAGCAATCTCAGTTGTAGTAGTAGTAACAGTTTCAGTAGTAGTAGTAGTAATAGCCTTATTAGTAGTAGTAGCAAGGGCAGTAGCAGCAGTAGTAGCAATACTAGTAGTTTCAGCAGTAATAGTAGTAATAATAGTAGCAGTAGTTGTAGTAGTTGTAGCAGTAGCAGCAACGGTGGCTATAGTTGTTGGAGTAGAAGTCATAGTAGTAGCAGTTGTAGTTTTATTAGTAGTAGTGGTCAAAGTAGCTGTAGTAATCATGGTAGCAGTACTAGCGATATTTGTAGTAGAAATAGGTGTAGTCATAGCAGAAGCAGTAGCAGCAATAGTAGTTGTAGTAGTTGTAGTAGCTACAGTAGCAGCTATTATAGAAGTAGCAATAGCAGTAGTATAAGTAGTAGTAGTAGTAGAAGTAATAATAGTAGCAATTGTAGTAGTAATAATAGTAGTAGTAATAGTAGTTGTAGTAGTAGTAGTGGTAATAGGAGCAGTCGTAGTAATAGTAGAAGCAGAAGGAGAAGTACTTGCAATAATAGCAAAAGTAAATGCAGTAGTAGTAGTAGTACAAGTAGTACTACCAGTAGTAGTAGTAGAAGTAGTAGGAGTAAGAGTAGTAGTAGGAGTAGAAGTAGCATTACTAGTTGTACTAGCATTAGGAGCAACAATAGTAGTGGTAGTAGTAGTGGTAGCGACAATAGCAGTATTAGTTGTAGAAATAGTAGTAGAAGTAGTAGTAGTAGCAGTAGCGGTTGTCATTGTAGCATTCATAGTAGCAGTAGTAAAACTAGTAGTAATAGTAGTGGTAGTAGTAGTAGCTGTGGTAGCAGTAGTAGTAGTAGTTGTTGTAGAAGTTGTAGCAGTAGTAGCCGTTGTAGCATGGGTGGTAGAAGAAGAAGTAGTAGTTGTTGTAAGTCTACGAGTATCAGTAGTAGTAGTATTAGTAATAGTAGTATTGTAGTAGTAGTTTTAGTTGTAGTGGCATTTTCAGTAGCAGAAGTAGTACTTGTAGTAGTATTAGTAGTAGTAGTTGTAGTGGTAGTAGTAGTAGTAATAATAGTAGCAGTAGTAGGAGCTGTAGGAGAAGTTGTAGAAGTAGCAATGGTAGCAGTACAAGTGGTAGTAATAGTAGTTGCAGCAATAGTAGCAGTAGTAGTAGCTATAATAGTAGTAGTAGTAGTAGCAGCAGTGGTAGTAGTAGTAGTAGTGCAAGTTGTAGTAGTAGCAGTTGTATTAGAAAGAGTTGTAGCATTTGCACTTGTAGTAGCAGTAATAGCTATAGCAGTTGTAGTAGTAGCGGTAGTAGCTACAGTAGTTGTTGTAGTAGTAGGAGTAGCAGTTGTAGTTGTAGTAGTAGTACAGTAGCAGTAGTAAGAGTAGTAGCAGTCGCAATAGTAGTAGTAGCAGTCGCAGTAGTAGTAGTAGCAGTAGTAGTTGTTGTAGTCACAATAACAATAATTATAGCAGGAGGAGATAGAGTAGTGGTAGTAGTTGTTGTAGGAGTACTAGTAGTTGTAGTAGTATCTATAGTCGTGTCACTAGTATTAGCAATTGTAGCAATAGTAGAATTAGTAGTAGCAATAGCTGTATAAGCAGCAGTAGAAGTAGCAATAGTAATAGCAGAAGTAAAAGTTGCAGTAGTAGTAGCAGTACTAGCATCAATTGTAGCAGTAGCCGTGGAAGTTGTAGCGGTAGTAGTAGTAGTAGTGAAAGTAGTAACAGTAGTAGCCGTAATAGTAGCAATTGTAGTAGTAGCAGAAGTAACAGCAGCAGCAATAGTAGCAGTAGTAGAAGCAGTAGCATTGGTTCTAGTAGTAGTAGTGCTAGCAGCAGCAATAGTAGTAGCAGCAGCAGAATTACTGCTCCCACTCCTACTCCTACTTGGGCTACTACTACTACTATTCCTACACCTACCACTACTATGACTTCTACTCCTGCTTCTTCTATCACTTCTACTACTATTATTATAACAACTTCTACATCTATTCCTACTCTTGCTACTCCTACTACTCCTACTCCTACTACAGCTACTCCAAATCATGCTTTTGTTGTAGTTGCTACTACAACTTCTAGCTGCAGCCGCTACTGCTACTTCAACTGCTACTCGTACAAGGACTACTTCTATTACTACTACTACTGGTCTTAGTGCTACTGTTGCAGTTGCTTCTACTACTACTACTACTACTACTTTTACAACAACTACAGCTAGAACAACTACTACCACAACTACTGCACCTACTACAATTACAACTGCTACTACAACATATTCTACTACTAGTAAAACTACTACTACTACCACTACTACTACTACTACTACAAATTCTACTACTACTCATATTACTTCACCTATTACTACTACTGCTGTAACTACTACCATTACTTCTATCGCTACTACTACTCCT
>RXID01016232.1:0-16856 GCA_005019695.1 Trichopus zeylanicus subsp. travancoricus | reverse complement strand
GACTGCACATTAACGACAAAGTAACTCGAGGACGAGTTCTTTATAAGAAGGGGACACTGATGTAGAACACTCAAAGGAAGTTCAAGAATATCAAAAGAAGCTAATTCAAAAGTCAAGGGGCCATGACAAATGATTTGATTCACTCTTCTATTTAAACTTAGGATTTACCTTACTTAGTACCTTTCTATGTTTAAAATTCTCTTTATTATGATGTCTTAGGTCTTATTCTCGGATTCCACCAACCCAAGACCAATTTTGGACTAAATCCTATTCAGTTTAGGACTTGAGAAGGATGAATCTTTATTTAGGATTTTATTTTCGTAGGTTAACTTATTTAGAACTTCTACCAACCCAATTAATGGGTTTACACTGAGTTATATTCAGTTTAGGACTTGGGAAGCCAGAAACTTACTCAAATTGGATTTCTGGTATTTGTATAAATAGGCCTTCAGTCCTATGGACGGGAGACAACTTTTATTCTCAATAAAGTTCTACTTTAGTGAATTTTCTCTCTTCCTTGTGGATTCAAGGAGTTCTTAACAGAGGCAACGGTGTTTTCCTCATCTACCACGCTTGTTGCTACGTCACTTCTCCTTAATCAACTCGAAACATCTATTAGCTTCTTGAGTTCAGGAGAACTTGCGTTGCTTCAAACATTCAGTTATTGGTGCCATAATGGAACTAAAGTTTTTGACAAACCTCCGATAGAATGTCGCCAGACCATGGAAGCTTCTAACTTCTGATACACTTCTAGGTATAGGCCATTCCTTAATAGCTTTTACCTTTTCTTCATCAACATGAATGCCTTCAGCACTTACAACGAAACCCAAGAACACCAAGTGGTCAGTCATAAAATGGCATTTCTTTGAGTTGATGTACAACTTCTCCTTCTTCAGCACAGTAAGTACTTCTTGTTAGTGCCTTTTATGTTCTTCTTCATTATGACTGTACAACAGGATATCATCAAAGTAAACAACAACAAAATGACCAATGAAAGGTTTGAGTACCTGATTCATCAATCGCATGAAAGTACTTGGTGCATTTGAGAGTCCAAAAGGCATAACAAGCCACTCATAAAGTCCTTCTTTTGTTTTGAAAAACAGTTTTCCATTCATCACCGGGTCTAATTCTGATTTGATGGTATCCACTCCTCAAATCTATCTTGGAGAAAACCTTTGACCCTTCCAACATGTCCAACATGTCCTCTAAGTGAGGAATTGGGAATCTATACTTTACCGTGATTCGGTTGACAGCTCGACTATCTACACACATCCGCCAATTCCCATCTTTCTTAGGTGTCAATAAGGCTGGAACTGTACATGGGCTCATGTTGACTCTGACCATTTCTTTTCTGATCAACTCCTCAACCTTGTCTTGTAAAATTTGTGACTCTTTTGGACTCATTCTATAGTGGGGCAGATTTGGTAAACTCGCTCCAGGAACAAGGTCAATGTGGTGCTGAATATTCTCTCAATGGGGGTAGTTCATCAGGAAGATCATCGAGCATAATTTCCTTGAATTCATCTAGGAAGGGTTGCAAGCCTTTTGGAGCTTCAGTGGGCATTGTCTCCATTCCTTTCTCAATCACAACAAATATTTGGGATGTCTCTTTAGCCTCGTTTATAAAATTTTGCACAATCAGGAAGGAGTGACCCTTCTCTTGTAAACTTTTGGGTCGACGCTCTTCGCCAATGGGGGTAAGGATAATTTTCTTTCCATCTTTGAAGAAGATGTAACGATTGTCTCGCCCACGATGTGTAGAATCTCTATCAAATTGCCAAGGTCTGCCAAGAAGAATATGGCATGCATTCATCTCCACAACACCACAGGTTACCTCATCCTTTTTAATCCAGCCGATCTTGTAAGGAGAAGGATGTGATTCCGTCTTCAATTGAAGCTTGTCAATCATAGTCTTGGAGATGATGTTTTCACTGCTTCCTCCATCAATAATCATGTCACAGATCTTGCCATTTACTGTGCATCGAGTGCGAAAGATATTGTGACGTTGTAGGTTTTCCTCTTGCTTTGGAATGTACATCAGATTTCGAACTACTAAAGATGACCTTTCACCATCAGGCTCCTCGAATATTCCATCTTCATAGTTTTCTTGATCACAAGCTAGGTCATCATCTTTTAAGTCATGAAAATTGTCAGCAACAAAATTATCTCCAATAGCCAAGTTCACAGGTTGTCGTGTTGGACAAACATTAGAACGATGTCCAAATTTTCCACAATGATAGCACTTTAGATCAGGATTTGAACTTGGGTTCTTTGCTGATGTGGCATTTCCTGATGGCCTTGTAGGTCTAGCTTCAAAACTCACTTGTGTGGGAGGTCGAGAAGGTTGTGTGGCTGCACCTCTATTAGGAATAGATTGTGCTCCTTTTGAATTCTCACCAATGGTTCTCCCCACCTGATTTCTGATGACAGGTCGCTCCAATTGGGACTCCACACGAGTTGCACTCCTCACAGCCTCATTAACCATCCAAATAAGTTGTAAAGAAATCCTATCTTGGCCGCGTAGCCCACCGATGAATCTTGCCACTTGATGAGATTCAGTCTCTATTAGATTATTACGTGCTGATATTCGATAGAACTCCTCAGCATATATGCCTTCACACTGCGATTACCCTGTCGACAATTTTGATATTGCTGAAAGAGTACCTGGTCATAATCTATGGGAAGGAATTGCTTTTCGAGAAGAGCCTTCATCCGTGGCTATGCTCGAATTGGAGCTTTATTTTGGCTTGTCCTTTCCAACTGGATGCGTTCCCACCATGCTGATACACCCCCCTTGAGTCTGTAAGCAACAAGCTTCACTTTCTTCGAATCTGGAATCTCCATGTAGTTGAAGAACCGTTCCACTTCAGCAAGCCAATCAAGAAAATCTTCGATCTGAAGTTGGCCATTGAAAGATGGGAGATCAATCCTCAAGCGAAAATCATGACGTCTATCATGCTCAGAAACTGGTCGATGAAGGATGTCTTCAACTTCTTCGTCGCTAGAATTTTCAAGGATTTGTAAACCCTTTGGATTTACTTGCGGAGCCTTTCCTCGACCAATTGGATCGAGAGTCACTTCATCGATCCGTCGATGTGGTTGATTCAGGCCTTCAAGTTGAGCCATCCTCAGCATCAACCTTGCAAGTGAGTTTTGGATTGCCTCCATGGTCGAATCAAAATACTCACGGCTGATGTGATTACCCACAGGAGCACCATCCCTAGGGTTGCTGCTGGTTGCATCGTCATTAGACATTAAGCAAGGAGAGCCTCGCTCTGATACCACTTGACGTAGCAACAAGCGTGGTAGACGAGGAAAACACCGTTGCCTCTGTTAAGAACTCCTTGAATCCACAAGGAATAGAGAAAATTCACTAAAGTAGAACTTTATTGAGAATAAAAGTTGTCCCCCGTCCATAGGACTGAAGGCCTATTTATACAAATACCAGAAATCCAATTTGAGTAAGTTTCTGGCTTCCCAAGTCCTAAACTGAATATAACTCAGTTTAAACCCATTAATTAGGTTGGTAGAAGTTCTAAATAAGTTAACCTATGAAAATAAAATCCTAAATAAAGATTCATCCTTCCCAAGTCCTAAACTGAATAGGATTCAGTCCAAAATTGGTCTTGGGTTGGTGGAATCCGAGAATAAGACCTAAGACATCATAATAAAGAGAATTTTAAACATAGAAAGGTACTAAGTAAGGTAAATCCTAAGTTTAAATAGAAGAGTGAATCAAATCATTTGTCATGGCCCCTTGACTTCTGAATTAGCTTCTTTTGATATTCTTGAACTTCCTTTGAGTGTCCTACATCACTCTCTCTCGCTTCAGGTTTGCCCAATCAAATTATTTTTTTTCCGCGGCAAACCAACCAGCCACTTTTTGAAAATGACATTTGCTACACCAGGAACTACTTTATAAAAAAAATGTTGGAGAGATCAATTGATGTAGGATGCTCAAAGAAAGTTTAGAAATATCAAAAAAAAAGCTAATTCAGAGTCAGTCAAGAGGCCATGGCAAATGATCTGATTCACTGTTTTAGTCTTTTATTTAACTTAGAATTTATCTAACTTAAGTACCTTCCTATGTTGAAATTCTCTTGATTATGATGTCATGAGTCTCTCCTAGTATGAGTCAATTAGGTCTTATTCGCAGATTCCAGCAACCCAAGATTAATTTTGAGCTGAATTCTATTCAGTTTAGGACTTGGGGAAGATGAATCATTATTTAAGATTTATTCTCGTAGGTTAACTTATTTAGGACTTCTACCAACCCAATTAATGAGTTTAAGCTGAGTTGTATTCAGTTTAGGACTTGGAAAGCCAGAAACCTACTCAAATAGGACTTCTGGTATTTGTATAAATAGGGCCTTCAGCCTTATGGATGCGAGAACCACTATTATTCTCAATAAAGCTCTACTTTAGTGAATTTTCTCTTTTCCTTATGGATTTAAGGAGTTCTTAACAGAGACAACGGTGTTTTTCTCATTTACCACGTTTGTTGCTACGTCAAGTGGTATCAGAGCGAGGCTCTCCTTACCTAATATCTAATGACAATGTAACCAGGCTCAACCCTAAGGATGGTGCTCCTGTGGGTAATCACATCAGCTGTGAGTATTTTGACTAGACCATGGAGGCAATCCAAAACTCACTCGCAAGCTTGATGTTGAGGATGGATCAACTTGAAGGTCTGAATCAACCACATTGACGGATCGATGAAGTGACTCGCGATCCAATTGATCAAGGAAAGTCTTTGCAAGTGAATCCAAAGAGTTTACAATTAACCTGCATATTTGAAGGTCCTCCGAATCATAAGCATTTTGCCTTCATCAGTCACTGTTTGGTTCATTCTCTCATTCTTCCAGAATTTCTTCTTCATGGTCAGAGTTTTCATTAGCAAATTCTTCTATAGTTGATCCTTTCAGTTGGAGCATTCTGAAGCAATGTGGCCATGACCGAGACATTTGAAGAGCTTGATCTGGTTGTTCTTCTTTTGAAGTTGAGAGGCACCCTCCTGCTCCTTTTCTTCCTTTGACTTAAGAGGACTCACCCTTTGAAGAAACCTCCCTTGTTAGAGCCTTTGTCACCAATTCTAAAAGAGGATCTTTTTGACACCTTGATTTGTTTCTCTACCTTGGTAGCCAGCTTAATGACAACTAGAAGGGAAGAGAAGTGCTACAACTCCACCACATTGACAATTTCTTTGTTCAGTCTCCCAAGAAACCGTCCAAGTCTGCTCTTGTGGTTCATTCAAATTGCACCTTAGCGTTAGAGTCTCAATTTCTTGAATATAATCTTCAGCATTTAGATTATGTTGTTTCAGCCCTTCAAATGTAGATTATGTTTCTCGACCCAGCCCTTTATGCCATGCTTGCAATCACATTTCTTTGAGCTTTAACTTTTCCCACCATAGACTAGCATACTTTGTCAATTCGCAATGCAGCCATCTTCTATCTTCCTCTTCTACTACTACTACTTCTTCTTCTTCTTCTTCTTCTTCTGCTGCTGCTGCTCCTCCTCCTCCTCCTCCTCCTCCTCTTCCTCCTTCTTCTTATGCTGCTTCTTACTCTGGAACGGCCATCCATGCCAATTATTGGTACCATCATTGCAACCAAAGTCATTGCTGCGACTCTTCTTCTTCTTCTTCTGTTGCTGCTGCTCCTCCTCCTCCTCCTCCTACTCCTCATCCTCCTCCTCCTCCTCCTCCCCCTCCTTCTTCTTCTTCTTATGCTACTTCTTACTCTGGAACGGCCATCCATGCCAATTGTTGGTACCATCATTGCAACCAAAGTCATTGCTGCGACTCTTCTTCTTCTTCTTCTTCTTCTTCTTCTTCTGCTCCTCCTCCTACTCCTCCTCCTTCTTGTTCATCTTCTTCTGCTGCTTCTTACTCTGGCACAGCCATCCATGCCAATGGTTGGTACCATCATTGCAACCAAAGTCATTGCTGCGACCCCAATCACTAACATGTGCACCACAACTGCTACAATTGACAACACTTCCGCTCAGCCACCATCACTCCCACTATTAATACCACCACTGCTGCCACCAGCACATGCAATTCATCCTTGATAATAATCCAAATAATCAAAACCAAAGATTGTCTAACTACCACTTGACCAAAAAAAAAAAACAAACCTGAACTACTTTATCAAAACTCAGTCAGTAAAACCTTTTTATGGGACTTTGGTACCCTGAAAAAAAGCAACCGCTGAATATCTGTATTTCTGCAGAAAGAAAAAGTGAATTCAGCCTGCACAATCCTATTATAGAAGAGAATTTCAGCTAAATGGCATATGAAGTAATATCACTGGCATATATAATTAACAATAATCAATATGAAAGTAGTTTGAATTGTAGAAGAAAAGGATGATAAGATTAAAACAGAAATAGCATCTTTTCGTAAACTAAAAAAGCAGCAGGAACATAACTCAAATGCATGCAAATAGTTGAAAAAACAATTGGGATAATAAATTAAAGAAAATAGTTCCTGTCTGACAAAGAACAAAATTTTCTACCACTAGGAGCAGTCTTGACATATGTTCTAGAAGTAAATATAGATCACTGTAGGCAGCTTCAATTTTCCTCCACATTTTACAAAATTAACACAATATTAAAAAAGCCAACAAGACTGCCTCACATATTTGCTGAACATCAATTTACCAATATATAGGAATGAAAATTGGTCACCGGGAAGATCTGAACCACATCAAGCATGGTTTATTGGCCAGAGCCTGGCCTATCTTCATGAATTTCTTTGGCTGTATATTACTAGCTTGAAATATAACCCAAACTGGTTTCTGGGTCCACAGTAGCCTGTGGCACTAAAGCCCGAGCAGAATCTGGTTTTACCCAAGCTGAATTTCAGGCAAGTCACACCATGCTGGCCAAACCACACAATCCAACCATGAAATTCTTTATAACTCCCAATTAGTTCCATAAGTTCAGAAAATTTTATTCCAGAATAAAATGATTTAGAAAACAAACTAATTAACGTTGATAAGAAATAAAAAGTTACAACACTTGGTGATGCACAACCAATTAACAGGCTAAGAAAATCAAGTGCCTGGCTCCAATTACAACCATAACTGTTTCATAAAAAGTTCACCTGGTATAATAGCATAGGTAAAACTGATGACCTGGCTTGCCAAGGCCAAGTATTTTGAAGTTATAGACTTTAAACTGGATACCTGTAAAGGGAACTTCAAGACAGATTTTTGAAACTCTTCCCCTGCCATCTGTTATCAGACAGGTAAATTTCTATCCAACACTATCAATCATAATGTTTGTTACCAAATCATATGAATACATAGATTGATTTTCATTACAGAAATACCAAGAACATTTTCTGTAAAAGAACTTAAAATCATTAAACAGTTTACCTGCATTGTGCCAACACCAAGAACAAGCTGACAAGTTCTGGTGTTGAAAAGTTTCAATATCTCAGCAACACATTGGCCTACTTCAGGAGCTAAGACTGGCAAACATTTACTAATGTCCAAATAGTCGGACAACTTCTTCAGCAAGATTAACCCACTGAAAAAGACACAAATGTAAATTTCAAGTTGAAGTGCACCTCAAGAAAAAGCACAAAAAAAAGCTGAAGTATTAAACATCAAGGTACAAAAGGCAGGATGAATTTATGAACTCAATGTTTTGGTAGATGGACTGCTAATGTCAAAGATTCACCACAAGAATCACGATCAAGAATGCCCAGCAAAAAATATCGAAGGTGCAATAGCCACACCAGAGTTTCTCATCATAAAGGGAAAACTAACCAGTTTACCATGTGATAACCAATGCCTACATGTACAAGAGTTCGAGAAGTAGATTTAGCAGGTTGATTCTGGTTGATATGCTCATTCCGGACAGAAGGTGCAAGTTCAGCTTTTGTTTCTTGAACTGGTAGAGTTCCTGACTCAGTCAAAACTTGCCCAACATGATTTGGATTGGGTGGAACAGATTTATTTGCATCAGAAAAATGGTGAGAAGTGGGATTCTGATAATCAGGTGATGATGAAGTTTGATTGTCTGGTATGAGCTCAGTGTCAATTTGTGGATGAAGAAAAAGACACAACAATGGACTGAAATTCTTCAGGGACGTCTGAAACCCATGTCTCTCGGTCAAGAACTGCCTTAATCTTTGTCATCTGAAAATACAACCCTCATGGTTCAGCAAAATGTAGGTCATTGTTAGCATGTCACAGAAATTACCATGTTACAACAAACTTACTTGCAATTTGGGCTGATTTTGAAGGAATGACTATGACTGTACTTGTAGAGATCCACGGATACTGTACCCTAACCTGCCACCAATCTTTTGAAATGAGCCTTATTTAGTATAAGCTTAGGATACTAATAAACATAAGCACGAAGAAGAAGAAGCCGCCTTTCAGTAGCCACTATAAAAGCCATGGTATAGATACTCAGAAATTCTTGAATCTTTAATTTAGGGTGAAGGAGATGGTGAACACCAAGAAGTTTAGCCCATCTCGGATGAGCAGCATTACAAGCAGCTACCAAGGCTTCTGTATTTTCTCGCAATTCATCAGCACTACAATTAATTCCCTTTTATCAGAACTGACGAGCAAAAAAACTTGTAAGACAGAAAACTGTTTCAGAATAACATCTAAAGTTGACTAAAAAATGAGTGCACTCCAAGTTACAAAAACAAGAAATGGCATGATAGTCAGGTAGAATCCATGAAAAGGAAATAATCTAGAGATGAAGGGTGCAATGAAAAAAGGCACATTGGCAACAATAATAGGTTCCCTGGGCTAAATTTCATATGCTGACATCTTATCACTCACCAGAAACCACTATCATCATTCTGATAGCTTCTGTGTGATGAGAAGATCAACCATATTGACATCACAGTTGATACCTGCCCTTAAATTCATTCCACATAATTCAATCTTGTGGCATCTGTAAAAATGAATTTCAACTAGAATACATATCTCAGCACATAATCTGGTCTCTATCACAGTTGCCACAATTTGATGCCTTCTGGGGAGTGTATGTGTGAGGATGCATAGGCTCATTTAGGCACAGGTTTGCAGTCAATTCAGCAAATCAAATGACTAGCCATAATAGATAGTTGAGGCCAGATGCCATGGGAAAAGATAAAAGAACACAGCAAGATTCTCTCATTTAAAATGTCTAAACCACTTCATTGAATTAATCAGATTTTTTTTCACTTATGATCTGCAATAAGAGGTCTTAATGTGTCTTTTGCTCCTTGCCCACTATAAAAAATAATAAACACCTATATAATATACATCTCACTTCCATCAAGGTTACAGTGTGCAGTGCCTGTCCTGCAACTGGTCTCCAATCTAACTGCTTGAATGTCGGTCTTGCTGACAGTTGCTTACCTGACTGCTACTTCTTCCCTTAAAGAAAGGGGGTCTCATTCAACTGTTGCTACTTGACAGCCCATGAGGCTTGCTTGGCCACTGCACTGACTTGATTCCCATTTCCTTATATTATATTAGCAAGAAATTTCTTTCTAGTTTGTGATTTGTGACTGACCCTACTAAGCCATAACTCCATCTCAAGATATCCTTTTACAGTTTGCTACTTTCTAGCTCTTAGCTTTACTACCTCTATTGAGAAGCTCTCTCTCGCTTCAGGTTTGCCCAATCAAATTATTTTTTTTCCGCTGCAAACCAACCAGCCACTTTTTGAAAATGACATTTGCTACACCAGGAACTGCTTTATAAAAAAATGTTGGAGAGATCAATTGATGTAGGATGCTCAAAGGAAGTTCATTAATATCAAAAAGAAGCTAAATCAGAGTCAGTCAAGAGGCCATGGCAAATGATCTGATTCACTGATTCACTCTTTTATTTAACTTAGAATTTATCTAACTTAGTACCTTCCTATGTTGAAATTCTCTTAATTATGATGTCATGAGTCTCTCCTAGTATGAGTCAATTAGGTCTTATTCGCAGATTCCAGCAACCCAAGATTAATTTTGAACTGAATTATATTCAGTTTAGGTCTTGGGAAAGATGAATCATTATTTAAGATTTTATTCTCATAGGTTAACTTATTTAGGACTTCTACCAACCCAATTAATGAGTTTAAGCTGAGTTGTATTCAGTTTAGGACTTGAAAAGCCAGAAACCTACTCAAATAGGACTTCTGGTATTTGTATAAATAGGGCCTTCAACCTTATGGACGGGAGAACCACTATTATTCTCAATAAAGCTCTACTTTAGTGAATTTTCTCTTTTCCTTATGGATTTAAGGAGTTCTTAACAGAGACAACGGTGTTTTTCTCATTTACCACGTTTGTTGCTATGTCAAGTGGTATCAGAGCGAGGCTCTCCTTGCCTAATATCTAACGACAACGTAACCAGGCTCAACCCTAAGGATGGTGCTCCTGTGGGTAATCACATCAGCTGTGAGTATTTTGACTAGACCATGGAGGCAATTCAAAACTCACTGGCAAGCTTGATGCTGAGGATGGATCAACTTGAAGGCCTGAATCAACCACGTCGATGGATCGATGAAGTGACTCGCGATCCAATTGATCAAGGAAAGTCTTTGCAAGTGAATCCAAAGAGTTTACAAATCCTTGAAAACTCCAGCGATGAAGAAATTGAAGAAATCCTTCATCGACCAGTTTCTGAGCATAATAAATATCATGATTTTTGCTTGAAGATTGATCTCCCATCTTTCAATGGCCAACTTCAGATCGAATATTTTCTCGATTGGCTTGTTGAAGTGGAACGGTTCTTTCGACTACATGGAGATTCCAAATTTGAAGAAAGTGAAGCTTGTTGCTTACCGACTCAAGGGGGTGCATCAGCATGAGGGGAATGCATCGAGTTGGAAAGGACACGTCAAAATAAAGCTCCAATTCGAGCATGGCCACAGATGAAGGCTCTTCTCGAAAAGCAATTCCTTCCCATAGATTATTATGACCAGGTACTCTTTCAGCAATATCAAAATTGTCGACAGGGTAATCACAGTGTGAAAGCATATGCCAAGGAGTTCTATTGCCTATCAGCACGTAATAATCTAGCAGAGACTGAATCCCTTCAAGTGGCAAGATTCATCGGTGGGTTACGCACAACCAACCAAGATAGGATTTCCTTGCAACATATTTGGATGGTTAATGAGGCTGTGAGGAGTGCAACTTGTGTGCAGTCCCGATTGGAGCAACCTGTCATCAAAAATCAGGTGGGGAGAACAATTGGTGAGAATTCAAAAGGAGAAGGAGAAGAAGAAGGAGAAGAAGAAGGAGAAGCAGAAGGAGAAGGAGAAGCAGAAGGAGAAGGAGTAAGAGAAGGAGAAGAAGAAGCAGAAGGAGAAGGAGAAGGAGAAGAAGAAGGAGAAGGAGAAGGAGAAGGAGAAGGAGAAGGAGAAGGAGACGAAGAAGGAGAAGGAGAAGGAGAAGGAGAAGCAAAAGGAGAAGAAGAAGGAGAAGAAGCAGAAGCAGAAGCAGAAGCAGAAGAAGAAGCAGAAGAAGAAGGAGAAGTAGAAGAAGAAGAAGGAGACGGAGAAGGAGAAGGAGAAGAAGGAGAAGAAGAAGGAAGAAGAGACGGATAAGAAGGAGAAGGAGAAGAAGAAGAAGAAGGAGACGGAGAAGGAGAAGGAGAAGAAGAAGAAGAAGGAGACGGAGAAGGAGAAGGAGAAGAAGAAGAAGAAGGAGAAGGAGAAGCAGAATGAGGAGGAGAAGCAGAAGGAGAAGGAGAAAAAGAAGGAGATGGAGAAGAAGAAGGAGAGGGAGAGGGAGAAGGAGAAGAAGAATGAGAAGGAGAAGGAGAAGGAGAAGGAGAAGCAGAAGGAGAAGCAAAAGGAGAAGGAGAAGCAGAAGGAGAAGCAAAAGGAGAAGGAGAAGGAGAAGGAGACAGAGATGGAGAAGGAGAAGGAGAAGGAGAAGTAGAAGGAGAAGGAGAACGAGAACGAGAAGGAGAAGCAAAAGGAGGAAAGGAGAAGGAGAAGCAAAAGGAGAAGAAGAAGGGAAGGAGAAGGAGAAGGAGAAGGAGAAGAAGAAGCAGAAGAAAAAGAAGAAGAAGAAGAAGAAGGAGAAGGAGAAGGAGAAGCAGACAGGGAAGAAGAAGGAGAAGGAGAAGCAGAAAGTAAAGGAGAAGGAGAAGAAGAGGGAGAAGAAGAAGGAGAAGAAGAAGGAGAAGGAGAAGGAGAAGAAGAAGGAGAAGGAGAAGCAGAAGGAGAAGAAGAAGGAGAGGCAGAAGGAGAAGAAGAAGGAGAAGCAGAAGGAGAAGCAGATGGAGAAGCAGACAGGGAAGAAGAAGGAGAAGGAGAAGCAGAAGGAGAAGGAGAAGGAGAAGGAGAAGGAGAAGAAAAAGCAGAAGGAGAAGCAGAAGCAGAAGAAGAAGGAGATGGAGAAGTAGATGGGGAAGAAGAAGGAGAAGGAAAAGGAGAAGGAGAAGAAGAAGGAGAAGCAGAAGGAGAAGGTGAAGGAGAAGCAGAAGGAGAAGGAGAAGCAGAAGGAGAAGGAGAAGGAGAAGAACAAGGAGAAGCAGAAAGAGAAGGAGAAGCTGAAATAGAAGGAGACGAAGAAGGAGATGGATAAGGAGAAGAAGAAGGAGACGGAGAAGGAGAAGGGGAAGGGGAAGGAGATGGAGAAGGAGAAGAAGAAGGAGACGGAGAAGGACAAGGAGAAGGAGATGGAGAAGGAGAAGAAGAAGGAGACGGAGAAGGACAAGGAGAAGAAGCAGGAGAAGGAGAAGAAGTGGGAGAAGGAGAAGCAGAAGGAGAAGGAGGAGAAGGAGAAGGAGAAGGAGGAGGAGAAGGAGAAGGAAAAGGAGAAGGAGAAGGAGATGCAGAACGAGAAGAAGAAGGAGAAGGAGAAGGAGAAGGAGAAAGAGAAGAAGAAGAGGCAGAAGGAAAAGCAGAAGAAGAAGAAGAAGAAGAAGAAGAAGGAGATGGAGAAGGAGAAGGAAAAGCAGAAGAAGAAGGAGAAGAAGAAGGGGAAGAAGAAGGAGAGGGAGAAGGAGAGGGAGAAGCAGAAGGAGACGAAGAAGGAGAAGTAGAAGGAGAAGAAAAAGGAGAAGCAGAAGGAGAAGAAGAACGAGATGAAGAAGGAGAAGGAGAAGCAGAACGATAAAAAGAAGGCGTTGTAGAAGAAGAAGAAGAAGAAAAAGGAGAAGCAAAAGGAGAAGTGATGTAGGACAACTACATCTTTTTTTACAGTAAAATTAGATATCCAGTCCAAGTTAAATTCCAACTCCAATTAGGATCCTTCAAGATTCGTACAGCTACAGTCCAAAGACCATATCTCCTAAGATATTGATCCGAATTTAGCAAATAACTATCCGTTGGAAAGCTGAGATTGATTCCTACAAGTCTCTTATTTAGTATTTTAGATAATTCAGAATTTATGTTGATCAAAATTAGGATTTATTTATCAATTTGAGTCAATAACAGTTCTAGCCCAATAAGGAATAGGATTTATATATCTTTATTTAAGATATGTTCTATCCCCTTCTTGTAAAGAACTCATTCTCGAGTTATTTTGTCGATAACTTGCAGTCCTCAGGTGCATGGTAGTCAAACAAATCTTGAATATTAAAAGTGTACGAAGCATCACAGTCTACCTCGAATAACTTCTCGAAGTTGGGCAATGCCAAAACAGGTGTAGTAGATAACTTCTCCTTGATTAATTCGAAGCATCTATTAGCTTCTTGAGTCCAGGAGAACTTGCGTTGCATTAAACATTCAGTTATTGGTGCCATAATGGAACTAAAGTTTTTGACAAACCTCCGATAGAATGTTGCCAGACCATGGAAGCTTTTAACTTATGATACACTTCTGGGCATCGGCCATTCCTTAATAGCTTTTACCTTTTTTTCATCAACATGAATGCCTTCCGCACTTACAATAAAACCCTAGAACACCAAGTGGTCAGTCATAAAATGGAATTTCTTTGACTTGATTTACAACTTCTCCTTCTTCAGCATAGTAAGTACTTCTATTAGATGCCTTTTATGTTCTTCTTCATTATGACTGTACACCAGGATATCATCAAAGTAAACAATAACAAAATGACCATTGAAAGGTTTGAGTACCTGATTCATCAATCGCATGAAGGTACTTGGAGCATTTGAGAGTCCAAAAGGCATAACAAGCCACTCATAAAGTCCTTTTGTTTTAAAAGCAGTTTTCCATTCATCACCGGGTCTAATTCTGATTTGATGGTATCCACTCCTCAAATCTATCTTGAAGAACACCTTAAAGATATGGCAGCGTAAACACCTTAAAGGTCAAGGTGCTAAGAGTATGAGGTAAGGGTTCATTCTTGCCATTTCCTATCCTGTATTACCGTGTTAAGACTTGGGTTGAGTTCATTGATTACGAATTCTCGTCCTTCATGGTATTATGCGGATTAGGTCGTGTTTTAATTGAGAAAAAGAATAGGCCCTAACTTGGCAGTTGAGGCAGGAGGCCTGTTGTAAGCCCAAGGGCACGCCTGTGTGATTTTAGTATAGTCTCTTCCTAATCTGGAACTTACCTTTAGGATGGCTTTGGTGATTATGAATTAAGCCTATATGTCTGACGCATGGGAAAAATCTATTCAGGAATGGTATGAGCATTTCCGAACCTCTAATCTCGAATACCTTGACCTTGCTTTAACATCTAAAGTTACAACAAATCAGCTAGCACATAATCTTGCTGTAATCTACGATAAAACTTGTCTATCATCAAAAGTGCACTTAAAGAACTTTAAACAAGTACTTGAACTATGCCAAAACATCACAAGAGAGGTCTCAGGACTAGAAGACTCTGAAAAACTTGACAACTGTCATACTAGACAGTAGACTTTTCACAAAACAAGAAGCCAGGGAACTTGTACTTGAAGCAACCAGGCTACCTCGACAACCGGAGGCAGATAGTCTAACACTATCATTACACACCAGTGAAAACCTAGCTCAGGTAAAAAGGCTTCTTTTTCAGCTAGAACAAAGCTGCATCACCCAGAGGCCGCAGGAGGCCCAAGGAAGCCTGAGGGTTTTCAAAAACCCTTCCGACATACTCAAAGAGGAGCAGGAGAAACTTGAAGGCTAATGACGTCAAGGCCAAGCACCCAGTTGGCCTTGGAACAACCATCAACATCAACAACATCCCCACTCTTCGGAGGATACAAGCCAGAAGTAACACACGGGAGGTCGTGTTACATCCAACAAGATGAGGAAGCCCATAGCGATGAGGAGGAGTTCAATGCCACTCATCTACTCACCGTCCTAAAAGACGGAGCAGCACAAGATGAAGGAAGCGATGATGAAAGCTATTTTCATCGGCTTCTGAACCAGGAATTCTTGAAAGGAGACGTAAACTACCCGTCCCTTACGATAAAATGGGACGAATACCCTGATGATGAGGAGGAGCCTGCTGAGTCCACTAGTTCTCCAAGACAGCTCCCGCAAGAGGAAGCTACTTATGTCTTGGGCGAAATCGAAGGAGGATATCGCCCTCTCCTTCTCCTTCTCCTTCTACTTCTCATTCTGCTTCTCCTTCTCCTTCTCCTTCTCCTTTTGAATTCTCACCAATTGTTCTCCCCACCTGATTTCTTATGACAGGTTGCTCCAATTGGGACTCCACATGAGTTGCACTCCTCACAGCCTCATTAACCATCCAAATAGGTTGCAAGGAAATCCTATCTTGGATGGTTGTGTGTAGCCCACCGATGAATCTTGCCACTTGAAGGGACAGTCTCTGCTAGATTATTACGTGCTGATAGGCAATAGATCTCCTCGGCATATGCCTTCACACTATGATTACCCTATTGATAATTTTGATGTTGCTAAAAGAGTACCTGGTCATAATCTATGGGAAGGAATTGCTTTTCGAGAAGAGCCTTCATCCGTGGCCATGCTCGAATTGGAGCTTTATTTTGGCGTGTCCTTTCTAACTCAATGCATTCCCATCATGCTGATGCACCCCTTTGAGTCGGTAAGCAACAAGCTTCACTTTCTCCGAATCTCGAATCTCCATATAGTCGAAGAACCGTTCCACTTCAGCAAGCCAATCGAGAAAATCTTCGATCTGAAGTTGGCCATTAAAAGATGGGAGATCAATCTCCAAGCAAAAATCATGATGTTTATTATGCTCAGAAACTGGTCGTTGAAGGATATCTTCAATTTCCTCACCGCTGGAGTTTTCAAGGATTTCTAAATTATTTGGATTCACTTGTGAAGCCTTTGCTTGACAAATTGGATCATGAGTCACTTCATCGATCAGTCGACATGGATGATTCAGGCCTTCTTCTCCTCTCCTCCTCCTCCACCTCCTCCTCCTTCTTTTTCTTCTTCTTCTTCTTCTCCTTCTTCTTCCTCTTCTTCTTCTCCTAATTCTTCCTCTCCTTCCTCCTCTTCTGCTTCTTCTTCTTCTTCTTCTTTTTCTTCTTCTTCTTCTTCTTCTCCTTCTTCTTCCTCTTCTTCTTCTCCTTATTCTTCCTCTCCTTCCACCTCTTCTTCTTCTTCTTCTTCTTCTTCTTCTTCTTCTCCTTCTTCTTCCTCTTCTTCTTCTCCTTATTCTTCCTCTCCTTCCACCTCTTCTTCTTCTTCTTCTTCTTCTTCTTCTTCTCCTCCTCCATCTTCTTCTTCTCCTTCTTCTTCTCCTTCTTCTTCTTCTTCTTCTTCTTCTTCTTCTTCTTCTTCTTCTTCTTCTTCTTCTTCTTCTTCTTCTTCTTCTTCTTCTTCTTCGGCTTCTTCTTCTCCTTCTTCTTCTTCTTCTTCCTTCTTCTTCTTTTTCTTCCTTCTTCTTCTTCTTCTTCTTCTTCTTCTTCTTCTTCTTCTTCTTCTTCTTCTTCTTCTTCTTCTTCTTCTTCTTCTTCTTCTTCTTCTTCTTCTTCTTCTTCTTCTTCTTCTTCTCCTTCTTCTTCT
>RXID01016230.1:0-17667 GCA_005019695.1 Trichopus zeylanicus subsp. travancoricus | reverse complement strand
ATGATTTCTACTACAGCTACTGCTACTCCTACTACTACTACTACTGCTATTACTATTGCTACTCCGGCTACTACTACTACTTGTGCTACTACTTATACTACTATTCCATCACCTACATGTATTACTTCTACTACTACTTCTATTGCAACTACTACTACTGCTACTACTACTGTAACTACTTCTGCTACTTCTGCTAGTACTACTACTACTACTTCTGCTACTACTATTACTGCTACTACTTTTGCCAGTACTGCGACAACTATTACAAATACGACTAGCAGAACAACAACAACAACTACTACTACCACAACTATAACTACTACACCTACTACTCTTAGCACAGCTACTGCTATTATTGGTTCAACTACAACAGCTAATACTACTAGTATTTTTGCATCAACTACCACTGCTACTTCTGTAACAACTATAGTTGTTGCTGCTACTACAAGTGCTACCACTACTATTCTTTCTACTACTACTACTACTACTACTATTGCAACTATGACTACTTGCAGTACTACTGCTACTACAACTACTGCTACTGCTGCTACTACTATTGCTGCTGCTACTACTACCCTTCCTCTTTCTACTACTACTACTATTTCAGTTACTATAACCTCTACTATTCCTACAAAAATTACTGCTGCAACGACTAGTATTACTATTAATACTACTACTACTACTACTACTACTACTAATACTTCTACAACGACAACTATGACTGCTACTACTAGTACTTCTGCTATTACTGCTACTTCTACTACTACTACTACTTCCACTACTACTACTACTACTACCACCACCACCACCACCACCACCACCACTACCACCACTACTACTTCTACTACTAATAGTGTGGCTGTTGCTCCAACTAGTACTACTTCCTCTCCTGCTACTATTACTACAACTACTACTAGTACTGCTATTGCTGCTGCTCCTACTACTGGTACTACTTCGGCTACTACTAGTACTGCTATTGTTGTTGTTGTTGTTGCTACTACTACTACTACTACCACCACCACCACCACTACTACTACTACTACTACCAGTACTATTGTCGTACTACTACTACTACTACTATGACTACTATTGTTGTTGCTACTACTACTACTACCATTACTACTATTGTTGTTGCTACTACTACTACTACTATTACTACTAATACTACTACTATTCCCACAACTGCTAATACTACTACAACTGCTGCTACCGCTACTACTACTACTATACCCACTTCTCCTACACCTATGCCTACATTTTTCTCCTAATGCAATGACTACTACTACTGCTACTGCTTCTGCTGGTACAACTACTACCTCTACTACTACTACTGCTACTACCTCTACTACGACTTTCATTATTATTATTGTCGCCAGTTTTGCTACTACTATTACTACTACTACTACTACTACGACCACTACTACTACAACAACAGCAACTACTGCTATTGGTTCTATTTCAACTACTACTCCTAATACTGCTACCGCTACTACTGCTACAACTGCTACTTCTACAACAACAATTACTCCTTTTACTATTACTCTTACAACAACTACTACTACTATTGCTACTACAACTACCACTACTTCTACTAGCACTATTACTACAACTACTACTACAACTGCTTCTGTTTCTACTTCTACTCCTACAACTACTGCAGCTACTACAACTACTACTCCTAATACTACTACAGCTTCTGCTACTTTTGCTACTACATCTATTTCTACACCTACTACTACTCCTACTACTACTACTACAACTCCTACTACTACTACTACTACTACACCTACTCCTAAACCTACTCCTACTAGCACTACTACTACTGCTGCTACTACTACTACAACAACAATTACTACCACCACTACTGCTACTACTACTACTACCACCACAACAACTACTACTACTCTTACTGCTGCTGCTAGTGACACTACAACTACTAGTACTACTGCTGCTGCTACAACTTCTACTACTACTACTACTACTTCAACTACTATAGCTGCTGCTACTATTTCGCCAATTACTACTTCTTCTACTACTACTACCACTGCTACTGCTATTCGTGCTAATAGTACTACTGCTACTACTACTGCCAATGCTGCTACTACTGTTACTACTACTACTACTACTACAATTACTACTGCTGCTATTGTAGATGCTGCAAATACTACTATTACTACTACTACCATTGCTGCTGCTGCTACTACTACTACTACTGTTACTTCTACTACTACAAATACCGCTTGTACTACTACTACTATTACTACTACTGCTGCTATTACTACTAATACTGCTTCTACAACTGCTACTACTACTATTGTTGTTGCTGCTACTACTACTACTATTATCACTACTGCTAATACTACTACTGTTGTTGCTGCTGCTAGTGCTTCTGTTGCTGCTACCGCTACTCCTACTGCTATACCAACTTCTTTTCCTACTACCATACCTACTTCTGCTCCAACTGCTACAACTGCTACTACCACTACTACAACTTCTACTACTACTACTACTACTAATACTACCACTACTACTACTACCACCAGCACCACAACAACTACTTCTACTACTACTACTGATGCTATCTCGACTACTACTACTATTACTACTATCACTACTACTACCACTACTGCTGCTACAACTACTTCTACCACTACTACTACTTTTACTACTACTACTACTACTATAGCTACTACAACAACTACTACTCCAACTACTACTGTTACTACTACCAATACTACTACTATTACTACTACGACAAGTGCTACTACTACTACTATTGCGACTATTACTACTACTATTACTACCACTACTTCTATTTCTGCTACCACAACTACTACTATTTCTGGTACCACCACTACTACTACTATTGCTACTGCTACTACTACTACTATTACTACTACTAGTCATGCTACTGCTACTGCAACCACCTCTACTACTACTGCTACAACAACTAGTATTGCTACAACCACTGCTACTACTACTTCTGCTGCTACGACACTACTACTATTACTACTATTACTACTTCTAGTACTACTTCTTCGACTACCACTACCTATACTACTACTTTCCGAACTTCCCCATCATGTACTACCGCTGCTACTACTAGTACTACTACAACTACTATGACTATCGCTACTACTGCTCCTACTACTACCACTACTGCTGCTACTTCTCCTACTACTACCAA
Source organism: Trichopus zeylanicus subsp. travancoricus (assembly GCA_005019695.1). NCBI lineage: Eukaryota > Viridiplantae > Streptophyta > Magnoliopsida > Dioscoreales > Dioscoreaceae > Trichopus > Trichopus zeylanicus. The sequence goes on along the minus strand of RXID01016230.1, from coordinate 14,480 downwards.
TACTTCTACTACAACTATACTACTACTATTACTGCTACCGTGACTACTACTACTACAATTACAACTATTGCTACTAATACAAGAGCTATTACTCAGACTACTACTACCTCTACTACTCCTACTAATATTACTATGACTAATACTACTACTAACGCGACCACCACCACTACTACTATTGCTACTACTGCTACTGCTACCGCTGCTACTACCACTACTACTACTGCTACCGCTGCTACTACCACTACTTCAATTGCAACTGTTGCTACTAGTACTACTAGTACTACTACTACTTCTACTACTACTACTGCTGCTGCTGCTGCTGATGCTATTACTACTACTTCTAATATTGCTACTGCTGCTGCTGCCGCTTCTGCGACTACAACTGCTATTACTACTACTAGTATTACAGCTGCTACTAATCCTACTAAAACTACTACTGCTACTACTTCTATTACTATTCCTACTACTCGTTTTAATATTACTACTACTAGTTCTACTGTTACTACTATAACTTCTACTATTACTACAATTACAACTCCTATTACTGCTACTACAACTGCTACTTGTACAACTACTATTGCTTCAACTACAACTGCTACCACTACTACTACTCCAACTACTTTTACTATTACTACTACTACTATTGCTGCTACTGCTACTAGTACAACTATTAGTATTACTACTGCTACTACTAGTACTACTTCTACTGCTGCTACGACTACAACTACTATCACTTCTGATACTACTACCGCCTCTACTACTATTACTAATACTACTACTGCTAATGCTATTACTTCTACTCCTGCTACAACTACTACTACTATTAATACAACTACTAGTACTAGTACTAGTACTACTATGCCTAATACTCCCACTACTACAACTACTACAACTGCTACAATTGCTACTATGACTACCACTCCAAATGCTACTACTATTACTACTACTACTACCATTACTCCTATGATTGCTACTACTAATACTGCTACTACTACCACTACTCCTGCTACAACTACTACAACAACAACAACTACTTGTACTACTACTACTAATTCTCTTAAAACTACTACTACTACTACTACTACAACAACAACTTCTACTAATACTACTACTACAACTACTTTTACCATTACTACTATACTACTACAACTATCACTGCTACTACACCCACTAATACAACTACCACTACTACTGCTACTACACCAACTAATACAACTACTATTAATACTACCACAACTTCTACTTCTACTACCATCGCTACTCCTTCTACTACTACTACTACTTCTGCTGGTGCTACTACTACTACTACTAGTAGTAATACAACTACTACTGCTACTAGTGCTACAGCTATTGGTGCTACTACTACCACTTCCCTTCCTTATGCACTGCTATTACACATAATCCAATTTCTGCTACAACTATTACTTCTACAGATGCTACTGCTGCGGCTGCTAGTACTATTTCTACTACTTCTACTATTGCTACCGCTGCTACTACTACTACTTCTACTACCACTATAACAATGGCTATTGCTGCTACAGCTACTGCGGCGCGTACTACTACTACCACCACTCTAAACTTTGACTACTACTATTGCTACTACATCTACAACTACTACCTCTACTACTACTACTACTACTACAACTAATACTACTACTACTACATCTACTACTACTACTAAAACAACTACTCTTGCTACCACAACCACTACTAATGCTACTACAACTACTACTAATGCGGCAGCTGCTGCTTCTCCTACTTCAATAACAACTACTAATGCAGCTGCTACTGCTACTCCTACAACAACAACTACTACTATGTAGCTGCTACTACTACTACTACAACAACTACTACTTATACTACTACTACAACTTTTGCGACTACTACCTCTATGACTATTGCTTCTACAACTACTATGACGACTACTACTATTGTACTTCAACTGCTACTACTACTACTACTACCACCACCATCACAACAACTATGACTACTACTTGTACTACTTCTAATACTGCTACTCCTCCTACTACTACTACTACTACAACAACAACAACAACTACTAGTACTACTATTATTGCTGCTGCTACTACTACTACTACTGCTACTACTACTAGTACCACCACCACCACCACTACTACTACGACTATTACTTCTACTACTGCAAATACTGCTACTCCTACTACTACAAACAACAACAACTACTACTCCTATTACTACTGCTACTACAACTACAACTTCTATTACAACTACTACTACTACTACTACTACTAGTACGATTACTACTACTTCTACTCCTACTACTACAACGACCACTCCTACTCCTACCACTACTACTACTTCAACTACCACTACTACTCCTACTAATTTTAATATTACTACTACAACTATAGCTTCTACTACAGCTACACCTACGAGTACAACTACTTTTACAAGTACTACTACTACTACAACTCCTAGTACTTGCACTATTATTACCACTACAACTATTATTACTCAAACTACTACTACTACAACTCCTAATACTTGCACTCTATTACTTCTACTACTACTACTACTGCTACTACTACTACTACTACTACTACTACTACAACAACAACAACAACAACAACAACAACAACAACTACTACTACTACTTATACTATTCCTACATGCACTACTACTACTACTACTACTACTACTACTACAACAACAACAACAACAACTACTACTACTACTACAACTCCTACCACGACCACTGCTACTACTGCTTCTAGTACAACAACAACAACTATTACTACTACTACTACTACTACTTCTACAATTTTTGGTATGGCTAGTGCAACTAATACCACTATTACTACTACTATTACAAACTACTACTATTATAATGACTACTACTACTACTCCTACTACAACTATTGCAATTACTATTGCTACCTCTGCTGCTGCTACTACTACTACTCCTGCTACTACTACTACTCCTGCTACTACTACTACTACTACTACTACTACTACTACTACTACCACGACTACTACAACCACAACAACAACTACTACTATTACTACTACTACTACTACAACTACTACTACTACTACTTCTACAACTATTACTACTACTGCAACTATTGCTACGACTATTTTTATAGATACAGGCACTGCTACTACTTCTCCTACTACTACAGCTACTGCTACTACTACTTATAATACTACTACTACTTCTAGTACTACCACAAGGACTATTATTACTACAACTCTTGCTTCTACTACGACCACCATTGCTACTACTGCTACAGCAGCTACTGCTACTCCTCGTACTACGGCTACTACCACTACTACTACTATCACTCCTGCTACTACTACTTCTGCTACTATAACTAGTACTATTGCTACTACCACTACTTCTACTATTCCAAATACTAGTATTGCTACAACAACTACTACTACTGCTACTACTACTACTCGTACTACTCCTACTATGACTTCTATCATCACTAATGCTACTACTAGTTCTACTGCTGCTGCTACTACCGCTACTTCTACTACTAATATTACTGCTACTAAAGCTACTGAGGTTTCTACTGATACTACTTCTACGACTGCTACTGCTACTCCTACTACTGGCACAACTATTACTACTACTACACCAATGACTCCTACTAATCCTCGTACTACTACTCATTATACTACAGCTACTATTGCGACTTATACTACTTTTAGTACTAGCACAACTACTACAACTCTACAACTACTGCCACGAATACTAATACTACTACTATTGCTACCCCTTCTAAGACTGCTACTAATACTGCTACTACAACAACTACTAGTGCTACTAATGATACTACTACAACTCCTCCTCCTCCTCCTCCAATTACTACTACTCCTACTACTGCAACAACTACTACAATGACTACTACCCCTACTACTTCTGCCACGCTTACTACTACTCCTCCTCCTACTACTACTACAACTACAACACCTAGTACTACTACTACTACTGTTGCTGCTACTAATACTACAACGACTACTACTACTTCTAGTAGTACTAGTCGTACAATAACTACTACTCCTACTCTTGCCCCAACTACTACTACTCCTACTTTGACTTTTACTATTGCTGCTTCTACTACTACTACCCCAATTACTACTACTACTATACTACTACTACAACAACAACTTAGACTACTACTGTTGCTGCTACTCCTACTACAACAACTACTACTAATACTACTACTCCTATAGCAACTGCTTCTACAACTATTCCTACAACAAGTATAACTACTACTACTGCTGCTGCTATTACTGTTACTACTATTACAACTCGTACTCCTCCTACTACTACAACTACTACTGCAACTACGCCCACTACTACAACTATTAATACAACTACTGCAACTACCACTGCTTCTACTACTCCAACTACTACTCCTACACCTACTCCCACTCCTACTCTTACTCCTACTACTAATCGGACGTCTACCAGTGCTACTGCTACAACTATGAACTATTACTACTACAACTGCTTAGACTACTACTACTGCTGTTGCTAGTACTACTACTACAACTACCCCAACAACTACTACTACTACTATTACTACTACAAGTATAACTACAAGTACTACTACTACTAGTACTGTTTCTGCTATTACAACTCGTACTACTCCAACTACTACTGCTACACCAACCACGACCACCACCACTACTCCTACTATTACTACTACCACCACCACCACCACTAATACTACTACCACCACCACAACCACCAACACCACCACTACTACTGCTATTAAGCTACTACTACTACTACTGCTACTAATACAACTACTACAACTATTACTAGTAAGACTACTATTACTACTACTACTACTACTACTACTACTACTAGAGCTACGCCTCCTGCTACTACTATTACTACCACCACCACCACCACCACCACTACTACTATTACTGCTACTACTAATGCTACTACTCTTGCTACTACTACTACTACTACTCATGCTACTACTACTACTATGACTACTACTACTACTATAACTACTGCTACTACTTCTACAATAGTACTACAACTACTACTGCTAGCACTATTGATAATATGATCACTACTATTATAACTAGTACTCATACTACCACTTCTACTGCTACTACTACTATAACTACTCCTACTGCTACAGTAACAACACCTTCTACTTCTACTACTACTACTACTACTACCACTCCTGTGACTACTACTTCTACTACTACCACTACCACAAGCACAACTACTACCCCTTGCACTTCTACTATGGCTACCACTACTACTAGACCATCTGCTACTACTACCACTACCACTAGTATAACTACTTCCAGTACTACTACTAGTGCTACCATTAGTACTACTTCTACTACAATTACTACAACTACATCAAATATTACCACTACTGCTACTTCTTCTACTATGATTACTACTACTATTACTACTACTGCCACTATTCACAGTACTTTGACAACAACAATTACTACTACTTCTACTAATACTACTACTGCAACTACTACCACTGTAGCTAGTGGTCCGACAACTACTAATGCTACTACTACGGCTTTTGCAACAACTACTACAACTAGTACTACTAGTACTACATTTACTGCTACCACTACTACTACTACTACTACCATTGTGGTTACTACTGCTACTGCTACTCCTACTACTACTACTACTACTACAACAACAACAACAATAACTACTACTACTACTACTACTACTACTACTATTACAACTACTACTACTAATACCACTATTACTACTTCTACTACTACTAGTAGTACTATCACCACAGCTAGTACAACTGCCACTAGTACTACAACTACTACAATATTACTGCTACAACTACTATTTCTGGTACTACTGCTGCGCCCAGAAGTACTTCTATTTCCACTAATAACAATAATACTACTATTACTACTACTACTACTATTACCGCTACCACTACTAATCCTACTGCTACAACTACTACTCTGACTATTATTACTCCAATTCAGACTCCTATGACTACTCCTACTACTACTACAACTACTACTATAACTACAACTACTACTACTACTACAGCTACAATTACGACTGCTAATACTAATAATGCTATTCCTGCTACCAGTACAACTATTACTACTGCTACAACAACAACAACAACAACTACTACTATGACTACTACTGCTACTACTATTGTCACTGCAACTACTACTATGACTACTACTATTACTACTACTACTTTTGCTTCTAGTACAACAACTACTACTACTTCTGCTACTACTACAACTAATACCTCGACTACTACTATAACTACTACAACTACTACCACTAAATCATTACTACTACTATGCCTACTACTACTACTACTACTACTTCTACTTCTACTACTACTACTACTTCTACTTCTACTACTACTACTACTACTACTACTACTTCTACTTCTACTACTACTTCTACCACCACTACTACTACTTCTACTTCTACTACTACTACTACTACTACTAATATTGCTACCACTTGACTTCTTTAACTACTGCTACTGCAACTACTACTTCTACTACTGCTGCATTTTATACTACTACGATTACTACAAGAACGACTATTACTATTGCTACTACAACAACTATGACTTCTACTTCTACTACTGCAACTACTTCAGCTTCTGTTACTACTACAACCACTGCTACTATGATTACTATTACTACTACTGTTGCTGCTACTACTACTACTACACTGCTATTGTTTGTTGTTGTCGTGGCTACGTACACTACTACTATAATTGCTATGGATACTGCTACTACTTCTGCTACTACAATTCCTACTTTTACCACTTCTAATACTACTATTGGTACTACTACTACTCCTCCTCCTCCTACTGCTGCTGCTACTACTACTACTCCTCCTCCTACTACTACTGCCACAATGGCTACTACTACTACTGCTGCTACCACTACTATAATTGCCACTACGGCTACTACTACAATATTTATTACTACTACAACTACTATTGCTACTCCTACTGCCACTACAACTTTTGCCACTACTACTACTACTAATACTACTTTTGCTACTTCAAATACTTTCGCTGCTATTGCTACTATCGCAACTACTATTGCTAGATATACTACTGTTACTACTGCTACTATTGTTCCTACTACTACTACTGCCACTATTGCTACTACTGCTACTGCTATTACTACTGCCACTAATATGACTTCTACTCATTTTACTACTACTGCTACTAATGCTACTACTCCTACTACTATTAGTATTGCAACTACTGCTACTACAACTACACCTACTACTACTGCTACTACTGCTACTACTGCTACTACTACTACTACTACTACTATTACTACTGCTGCTGATGCTACCACCACTACTACTGCTACTACTGCTACTGCCACTACTGCTACTACTACTACTATAACTACCGCTACTACAACTTCTACTATTACTACTCCTGCTCCTATTACTTTTGCTACTCCTATTTCTACTACTACTACTAATACAACTTCTCCTACTTCTACCACTAGTACTATTCACTACTACTTCACCTACTACTACAACTGCTACAACTACAACAACAATTGCTGCTACTTCTTCAGCTACTATTATAATCAATACTACTACTATTACTGCCGCTAATGCTACTATTGCCATTGCTACTACTACTGCTACAACTATTGCTATTACTCAATCAACTGCTAGTAAAACTGTGACTACTACTACTTCTACTACTACTACTACTACCGCGACTGCTACTTCTTGTACTTCTCCTACTACTATTACTACTGCAACTACAACTACTAAGCTGCTACTACTACTGATTCTACTACTACTATTATTATAACTACTAATACTACTTCTGCTACTTCTAATGCCACTACTCCTACTACTACTACTGCTGCTACTACTACTGCTAAACTACTGCTACTACTATTACTACTGCTGCTACTACTACTACTGTATACTACTGCTACTACTATTACTACTACTACTGCTACTACGACTGCTACTACAATTGCTACTACTACTGCTACATCTTCTCCTCCTCCTATTACTACTGCTACTATGATTGCTGCTACTTCTACTACTACAACTACTAGTACTAGTACTACTACTACGTCTACTACTACTACTACTCCTACAACTGCTACTACTCCTATTACTGCTACAGCTATTACTCTAACTCTCCTACAGCTTCCAGTTGTGCTAATACTAATGCTACTGCTACTACTACTATTACTACCACTACTACTACTAGTACTACGACTACAACTACTACAACTACTTCTATTATGACTTGTACTACTACTAGTACATGTACTACAACTACTTCTGCTACTACTGCTATAATGACTACTATAACTACTACAACTGCTACCACTACTACTACTTCTGCTTCTATCACTACTACTCCTTCTGCTGCTACTACTAATACTACTTCTACTTCAGCTATTTATTATACTACTACTATTACTACAACAATGACTACTACTACTACATATACTACTACAAATGTTGCGACTACTATTACTGCTACTACTACTACTAATACTATAACTACTACTAGTACTACTGCTACAATTACAACTACTACTACTGCCACTATTGCTACTACTACCACTAGTGCTACTTCTACTTCTATTGCTACTGCTTCTACTACTACAACTACTACTACTACTGCTACTACTACTACAACTACTACTACTACCACCACCACTATTGCTACTACAACTACTACAACTTCTATTGTTACAACTGCTACTACTACAATAACTACTTCTATTACTACTACTAATACTATTGGTATTACTTTTGCTGCTACTACTACCGCTTCTACTAGTACCACTGCTACTTTTGCTATTATTACTGCTACTACTACAACTACTACTACTGCTGTTGCTGCTTCCACTGCTACAACTACTATTGCTACTAATACTACTTCTACAAAGACTACCACAGCTACTTCTACTATTGCTACTAATACTACAACTACTACTGCAGCTACTGAAGCTACTGCTGCTACTACTAGTGCCATTGAAGCTACTTCTACTATTTCTACTCCTAATTATACTACTACTACTACCACTACTACTCTTACTACTATTGCTGCTACTACTACAAATACTACTACTACTACTACTTCTACTACTATTGCTACAACTACTACTTTGACTATTTCTACTATAACTAGTAATACTACTTCCACAACAACAACTATTATTACTACTATGGCTGTTGTTGTAGCTATTACAACTACTACAAGAAGGACTACAACTACTACTACAACTACAACTGCTAGTGCTTCTACTACTACTTCTATTGCTACGACTGTTCCTACTTTTGCTGCTACTCCTATTGCCACTACTACTACTATGACTACTATTATTAGTACTATTATTACTACTACTATTGATGCTACAACTTTTGTTACAACTTCTACATCTGCTGCTACTACTAATATGCTACAACTACTACTACCATTACCATAGCGGCAACGACTACACTACTAATACGACTATTAGTTCTGTGACTTTTACTACTACTACTACAACTATAATAACTACTACTAGTACTACTGCTGCTACTGCAACTATTGCTCTTGCTATTACTACTACTACTACATCTTCTAATATTGCTACTATTGTTACTATTGTAGCTGCTACTAGAGCTTCTACTGCAACTACTATTATACAACTACTAGTACCCCTGCCACTGTTGCAACTACTACCACTGCTACTGCTACTACTACTACTACTATTACTACTGCTCTTAATACTAATACTATTAGTCAACTTTTACTACTACCACTACAACTACTACTATTACTATGACTTCTACTACCACTCCATCTAGTACTACAAGTGCCACTACTACTACTAGTCAAATAGCAGTCGTATTAGTAGTAGAAGAAGTAGTAGCAATAGTAGTAGCAATAGCGCTAGTAGTTGTGGTTGTTGTTATAGTAGTTGTAGTAGTAGTAGTAGTTATAGTAGTACTAGTTGTGGTAGTAGTAATAGTAGAAATAATATTAGTAGTATTCAAAGTGGAAGTAGTAGTAGTAGCAGTATTAGTAGCAGCAACAGCTTCAGTAGTAGTAGTAGTAGATGTAGTAGGAGGAGGAGTCAGTGCAGGTGGAGAAGTAGGAGTAGTAGTCAGATTAGTAGTAGTATTAGTAGAAGTAATAGTAATAGTATGATGAGTAGTAGTAGGAGTAGCAACAGCAGTAGTAGTAGTTGTCACATTAATAGCAGTGGTAGTAATAGTAGTAGGAGTAGTAGTAGTAGTAGCAGTAATAGTAGTTATAGTAATAGGAGTAGTAATAGTAGTAGTAGTTATGGTAGTAGGTTTTGTAGTAAAAAAAAGATATAGTAGGAGTAGCTATCGGAGTAGGATTTGGAGTAGAATTAATCATAGTAGTAAGACTAGTAGTAGTAGTAGTAGTAGCTGTAGTAGTAGTACTAGTCATAGTTGTAGTATTAGTAGTAGTAGTAGTAGAAGTAGTAGTAGTTGGAGTAGTATTAGTTGTAGCAGCAGTAGTTGTTGTTATCATAGTAGTATTAACAATAGGAGTTGTTGTAGTAGTAGTAGTTTTAGCCGTAGGTGTAGCAGTCATAGTAATAGTAGCAGTAGTAGTTGTATAAGTAGTAGTAGTGGTGGTAGTAGCAGTAGGAGGAGTTGCGTTTTGCGTCAATTTGTTGGCTCTCATTTTCTAAGTCCCTATAGCTTAGAGTGTGTATACGTTATTTGTGTATACATGTTGGTGTTTACATTTTGGTATCAAAGTAGTAGCAATAGGAGTACTTGTAGTAGCAGCAGTAGCCATAGTAGTAGTAGTAGTAGCATTAGTAGTTGTTAGAGTAGTAGTCGTGCTAGCAGTAGTTGTTGCAGCACTAGTAGTAATAGTAGCAGGAGTAGTCATTGTAGAAGTAGAAGTAATAGTATTGGTGGTAGTAGTAGTATTAGCAGAAGTATTAGTAGTAATATAAGTAGTTGCAGCAGTAGTAGGAGCAGTAGTAGTTGCAATGATAGTAGTAGTAGAAGTAGTTGGAGTAGTAATATTTGTAGCCGCAGTAGTAGTAGTAGTAGTTGTTGTAGTAGTATTAGTAGTGGTAGTTGCAGCAGTGTAGTAATCGTAGTAGTAGTACTAGTAGTAGTAGTAATAGTCGCAGTAGTAGTAGTAGTAGTTTTAATAGTAGTCGTATTAGTAGCAGTCGTAGAGACAATAACAGTAGTAGTAGTTGTAGCAGCAGCAACAGTAGTAGTAGTAGTAGAAGTTATATTAGCAATAGTAGTAGCAATGGTAGTAGTAGAAGTGGTAGTAGTAGCAATAGTAGCAGTAGTAGCTACAACTATAGTAGTAGTAGCACTTGTAGTAGTAGTTTTTGTAGTAGTTGTAGCGGTAGCAATGGTAGTAGCTATAGCAGCAACATTAGCTGTAGTTGTTGTAGTAGTAGAAGTAGTGGTAGTTGGTGTGTTTGGAGTTGTAGTATTAGTACGATTGGTACTAGTAGCAGTAATAGGAGCAGTTATAGCAGTTGGAGTAGTCGTAATAGTAGTAGAATTAGATGTAATAGTAGTAATAAGAGTAGTAGTAATGATAATAGCAACAGTAGCATTAGCAATAGCAGTAGTAGTTGTAATAATAGTAGTAGTAGCAACAACATTAGTAGTAGCAGTAGTAGTAGCCATACTAGTAGTAGAAGTAGTAGTAGCAGGAGTTGTAGTGGTAGCAAAAGCAGAAGTAGAAGTAGAAGTAGAAGTAGTCGTAGTCATAGTAGTAGCCGAAGTGGAAGTATTAGTAATAATAGTAGTGGTAGTAGTAGTAGTAGTAGAAGAAGTAGTAGCATTTGTTGTAATAGTGGTAGTAGCATTAGCGGTAGTCATTTTAGCAGTAGCAGTTGTGGTAGTAATAATATTAGAAGTTGTTAAAGTTGTAGTAGCAGAAGTAGCAGTTGGAGGAGAAGACGTAGTACTAGCAGTAATAGTAGTAGTAGCAGCAGCAACAATAGTAGAAGTAGTAGTAGTTATTGTAGAAGTGGCAGTAGCTGCAGAGTACCAGTAGTTGTTGTAGTTACGGCTATTGTTGCAGTAGCTGTAGCAATAGTTGTAGTAGTAGCAGTAGTAGTAGTAGTATTAGCAGCAGTTGCTGTAGTAGCAGTAGTGCGTTACTACTAGTAGTAGTAGTAGCGTTAGAAGTAGTGGTAGTAGTAGTTGAAGTAGTAGTAGTAGTAGCAGTAATAGTAGTAGTAGTAGTAGTAGTAGTCGCAATAGTAGTAGTGGGAGTATTAGTAGCAGTAGTTGTAGTAGCAGTAGTAGAAGAAGTAGTAGTAGTAGTAGTAGTAGTGGTAGTAGCGGTAGTAGTAGCAGCAACAATAGTTGTGGTAGGAGAAGTAGTTGTAGGTGTTATTGAGGGAGAAGTAGTAATCGTAGTAGTAGTAATAATTGTAGTTATAGTAGTAGTACTCGTAGTAGCAGTAGTTGTACAAGTAGTTGTAGAAGTAGTAGTACTGGCTGTAACAATAATAGTAGATGCATTAATAGCTTCATTAGTTTTAGTCATAGTAGTAGCAGTAGTAGTAATAATAGTGTTAGCAGTGGCAGCAGTAGTGGTAGTAATTGTAGTAGTAGTAGCAGTAGAAGCTTTAGCAGTGTAGTCATAGTGGTAGCAACAACAACATCAACAACAGTAGTAGTAGTGGTAGCAACAACAACAACAACAATTGCAGCAACAGAAGTATTAGTAGGAGTAGTAGTAGTAGTATTAGTAGCCACAGTAGTAGCTGTAGTAGTAGTAGAAGTAGTAGTGGTAGGAGCAGTAGTAGTAATAGTAGCAGCAAGAGTTGCAGTAGTAGCACTAGTTGTTGCAGCAGTAGTTATAGTAGCTGCAGTAGTAGTAGTAGTTATAGTCAGCAATAGTACTAGTATCTGTAGTAGCTGTAACAATAATAGGAGTAGCAATAGTAGAAGTAGTTATATTAGTTGTAGTAGTAGAAGTACTTTTAGTTGTAGTACTAGTAGCAGTCGTACCAATTGTAGTAGCTTTAGTATTAATAAAAGTAGTAGAAGTAGTAGTAATAGTAGTAGAAGTAGTAGCCGAAATAGTAGTTACTGTAGTAGTATTAGTAGGAGAATTAGAAGGAGAAGTAGTAGTAGTATTATTAGTAATAGTAGTAGCGACAGCACCCGTAGCGGTAGTTGCAGTAGTAGTAGTGGTAGGAGTAGTAGTAGCATCCACAGCTACAGTGGCTGTAGCTGTTGGAGTAGAAATAGTGGTAGTTGTTGTTATAGTAGTAGTAGCTATAGCAACAGTAGTAGTATTAGTAGTTGTCATTGCAGAAGTATTAGTGTTAGAAGTAGTTGTAGTCATAATAGTTGTAGTAGTCGTGGAAGTAGTAGAAGCAATAGTAGCATTAGTAATTTGAGAAGTTGTGGCAATAGTAGTTGCAGTAGCAGTAGCAGCAGTAGTAATCGTAGTAGTAGTAGTAGTTATTGCTGTAGTAGTAGCAATAGTTGCAGTAGTAGTAGTTATTGTTGTTACAGAAGAAGTAGCAGCAGAAGTTGTAGTAGAAGTAGTATTTATTATAGTAGTAGTAGTACTAGTTGCTGTAGTTGTATTTATTTTTGTAGTAGTAGTACTTGCAGTAGTAGTAATAGTAGTTGAAGTGGAAGTACTTGTAGTTGAATTTGTAGTAGCAGTAGTAGTTATTGAAATAGGGTTAGCAGTTGTAGCAGTAGTAGCCATACTAGCTGTAGAAGTAGTAGTAGTAGCAATAGTAGTAGCACTAATAGTAGCAATAGTAGTAGCTGTACTAGTTGCAGAAGTAGAAGTTGTAGTTGTAGTAGTAGTAGTAGTAGTAGTAGTAGTAGTAGTAGTAGTAGTAGTAGTAGGAGGAGGAGGAGGAGTGGGATTAGTAGTAGTAGTAGTATTAGTAGCGGTAGTTGTTGTATTTATTGCAGCAGTTATAGTAGTTACAGTAGTAGGCAAAGTAGCAGCAGATGTAGCAGTAGTAACAATAACAGTAGTAGTAGCAGTAGTAGCTACCACAATAGTAGGAGTAGTAATAGTAGTAGTTGAGGTAGTTGCAGTAGTAGCAACAGTATTAGTAGTAGTAGTAGTAGTAGTAGTAGTAGTAGTATTAGTAGTAGTAGTAGTAGCAACATCGGCAGTAGTAGTTGTTGTAGTAGTAGTAGTAGTAGGAGTGGTAGTGACTGTAGTAATAGAAGTAGTAGTTGATATGTTAATAAGCATAGTAGCTATAACACTAACCATAATAGTAGTAGCTGTAGTATTAGCATGATAAGAAGTAGCAATGGTTACGAAAGCAATAGCATTAGTAGTAGTAATAGTAGTACCAGTAGTCAGAGTAGAAGTAGTTGTAGTATTAGTAGCAGCAGTTGCTGTAAGTTGTAGTAGCATTAGTAGTAGTTGTTGTTGTAGCTGTTGCAGCAGTGACGACAGTTACCGTTGTAGCCATAGTAGTAGTATTAG
>RXID01016223.1:0-17558 GCA_005019695.1 Trichopus zeylanicus subsp. travancoricus | reverse complement strand
AGTAGTAGCAGTAGTAGTAATAGTTGTAGTACTAGTATTAGTAGAAGTAGTAATAGTAGCAGTAGGAGTAGTTGTAGTAGTTGTAGTAGTTGTAGTAGTAGTAATAGTACTAGTAGTTGTAGCAGTAGTAGAAATAATTCTTGTAGTTGTAGTAATTGTAGCAGTTGGAGTAGTAGTAGTAGTAGTTGCAACAGCCGTAGTAGTAGTAGCAGCAGCAGTAGTAGTAGTAATAATAGTTGTTGTTGTTGTTGCAGTTGTTGTAGTAATAATAGGGGTAATTATAATAATTGCAGTAGTAGTAGTATTAGTGGCAGCACGAGTAGTAGTAGTAGCTGTAGTTGAAGTAGCACTAGCAGTAGCAGAAGTAGTAGTAGCAGTAGTTGTAGTTGTTGTAGTAGTAGTTGTTGTAGTAGTCATAGTAATAGTTGTAGTAGTTGTAGTAATAACAGTAGTTCTAGTAGAAGTAGTAGTAGTAGTGCTTGTGGTAGTAGTAGTAGTACGAGTAGTAGTAGCTGTAGGAGTAGTTGTAGTAGTTGTAGTAGTAGTAGTAGGAGTCGTAGAAGTAGTAATTGCCGTAGTAAGAGTAGTAATAGTACTAGTAGTAGAAGGAGTACTAGTAGTATTTGTAGTGGTAGTTGTAGAGTAGCAGTAGTTGTTGTAGTTGTAGTAGTAGAAGTAGTAGTAGTAGCAGTTATTATTGTAAGTGTAGCACAAATAGCAGCGGCAATAGCAGCAGTAGCAGTTGTAGTAGTAGTAGAGGTTGTAGCAGTGGCAGTACTAGCAGTTGCAGTAGTTGTAGGGGTAGCAGAAAGAGTCATAGTGGTCGTAATCATGGTAGTTGTAGAACCAAGCGTAGTAGTAGTTATTGTTGTAGTAGTAGTCGTAGTGGTTGCAGTAGTAGTAGCAGTAGTAGTGGTAGTAGTAGCAAAAGTAGTAGCAGTAAGAGGAGAAGTTGAAGTAGTTGTAGTTGCTACTGGAGTAGAAGTAGTAGTAGTAGTAGTCGTCGTAGTTGTAGTAGTAGTAGTAGTAGTAGTAATAGAAGTAGTAGAAGTAGTAGTTGTAGTTGTAGTAGAAGTATCAATAATAGCAATACTAGTAGTAGTAATTGCAGTAGTAGTACTATTATTGGTAGTAGCAATAGTAGCAATAGTGGTAGTAGTAGCAGCAGCAGCAGCAGTAGTAGTAGTTATTGTTGTTGTTGTTGTAGTAGTAGCAGAATTATTAAGCAGTAGTAGTAGTAGCCATAGTATTGATAGCTATCATAGTAGTTGCAGTAGTAGTAGCAGCAGTAGCAGTCTCAGTAGTAGTAGAAGTAGTAATTCTAATAGTAGTAATAGTAGTAGCTGTAGTAGTAGTTGCAGTAGCAGTATTAGTTGCAGTGGTTGTATTTGTTGCGGTATGTGGTTTTACTAGTTGGTGTAGAACTAGAAGGAATAGTAGTAGCCATTTTCGTTGCAATAGTAGTAGTAGTAGTAGTCATAGCAGAAGTAGTAGTAGTAGAAGTGGTCGTGGTAATAGTAGCAATAGTAGTCGTGGTAGTAGTACCAGCAGCAGTTGTTGTAGTAATAGGACTAGTAGTAGCAGTAGCAGTAGCAGTAGCAGCAGTAATAGTCATAGTAGTAGTAGTAGTCATGTAGGAGTAGTTATAGTAGGAATAGTAGTAGTTGTTGGAGTAGTAGTGCTAGTAGTTGTAGTTGTAGTAGTAGTGTAGTAAAAGTAGTAGTAGTAGTAGTAATAGGCCGAGTAGTAGCAGTAGCAGTAGCAACGGTAATGGTCATAGTAGTAGTAGTCATGGTAGGAGTAGTTACAATAGTAGTAGTAGTGGTGGTGGTAGTGGTATTAGTAGTAGTAATAGTAGTAGTTGTTGGAGTAGTAGTAGTGTAGTAAAAGTAGCAACAGTAGTAGTAGTATATGTAGCAGTAGTGGTAGTAGCAGTAGTAGTAGTGCAAGTAGTATAGTAGTAGCAGTAGTACCAGTGGTAATAGTAGAGCTAGTAGTAAAAGGACTAGTTGTAGGAATAGTAGTAGCAGTTGTAGCAGCAGCAGCAGTAGTCATAGTTGTTGTAGTAGTAGTAGAATTTGTTGCAGCCATAGAAGTAGTAGTGGTGGTAGTGGTATTAGTAGTAGTAAGAGTAGTAGTTGTTGGAGCAGTAGTAGGATTCCTAGTACTAATAGTAATAGTAGAAGTAAAGTAGCAACAGCTGTGGTAGTACTAGTAGCAGTATCAGTAGTAGTTGAATTAGAAGTAGCAGTAATAATAATAGTAGTAGAAGTGGTTGTAGTTGTAGTAGTAGTAGTCGTAGTTGTCGTAGCAATAGTAGTAGTGGTAATAGGAGGAGGAGTAGTAGTAGTGCGGTTATAGTGGTAGTAGTAGTAGTAGAGGTATTACCAGTAGTTGTAGTCATAGTAGTACCAGCAGACGTAGTAGTAGTAGTAGTAGTCATTGTGGTAGTAGTAGTCATTGTGGTAGTAGTAGCTAGAGTATTAGTAGTTGTAGTCGTAGTAGTAGCAGTAGTCGTAGTAACAGTACTAGTAATGGAGAAGTAGTAATAGTACAAGTAGTAAATGTGGTAGCACTAGTAGTAGTAGTGGTAGTTGTAGCAAGAGGAGAAGGAGGAGGAGGAGGAGGAGGTGCAGTAGTAGTAGCAATTGTAGTAGTATTAATACTAGTAGTAGTAACAGCAGCAGCAGCAGTAGTAGTAGTAGTAGTAGTAGTTGTTGTTGTTGTTGTAGTAGTAGTAGTAGTAGTAGTAGTAGTAGTAGTAGTACTACTACTACTACTACTACTACTAGTAATAGTAGTAGTAGAAGTTGTAGTAGTTGTAGAAGTAGCAGTAGAAGTAGTTGTAGTAATAGTAGGCGTAGTAGCAGTAGTAGCAGTTGTAGTATTAGAAGTAGTAGTAATAGTAGTAGTCACTGTAGTAGAGGTGGTAGTTGTAACAGTAGTTCTAGTTATTGTAGTAGTAGTAGGAGTCATATTGGTAGCAGTAGTAGTAGTTGTCATACTAGTAGTTGTTGTAGTTGTAGTAGTATTAGTAGTAATAGTAGTATATGTAGGAGTAGTAGTAGTAGTAGTATTTGGAGTATGGGTAGTAGTAGTAGTTGGATTCGAAGATGAAGTAGGATTTGCTGTAGGAGTAGTAGTAGCAGTAGCAATTGTAGTAATTTGAGTAGTAGTAATGGCAGTAGTAGTAGTAGTTGTTGTTGTTGTTGTAGTTGTTGTAGTAGCAGTTGTAGTAGCAGTAGTAGTATTTGTAGCAACAACAGTAGTTGTAGTAGTAGTCGTAGTAGTATAAATCATAGTAGTAGGAATAGGACTAGTATTAGTAGTAGTAGTTATTGTTGTAGTAGCGGCAGTCGCAATAGTAGTTGTAACGTTAGTATTAGCAGCTGCAGTAGTAGTAGTAGTAGTAGAAGTAGTAGTAGGAGTACTAGTAGCAGTAGGAGTTGCAGTAGGAGTCGTAGTAGCTATAGTAGTAGTAGGAGGAGAGAGTTGTAGTTGTTGCAGTAGTAGGAGTAGGAGTAGAAATAGTAGTAGTAGTAGTAGTAGCAGCAGCAGCAGCAGTAGGAGAAGTAATTGTAGTAGTAGTAGTAGTATTCATAGTAGTAGTAGTATTAGCAGTAGTAGAAGGATTAGTAGTAGTGGCAGTTGTTCTTTTAGTAATATAGTAGTAGTAGTAGCAGCAGTAGCAGTTGTTGCATTACTAGTAGTAGTCGGAGTGTTAGGAATGGTAGTATTAGTACAACTAGTTGTCATAGTAGTAATAGTAGTCAGGGCAGTAGTAGTAGTGGTAGTAGTCGTAACAATACTAGTAGTTGAAGTGGTAGTAGAAGTATCAGTTGTAGTAGTAGTAGTAGTAGTAGTCGTAGAAGTCATAGGAGTGTTAGTAGTAGTAGGAGTTGGAGGAATAGTAGCAGTAGTAGTTGTGGTAATAAAAGTTGTACAGTAGTAGCAATTGCAATAGTAGTAGTAGTGGAAGTAGTAGTAGCAGTAGTTTCAGTTATAGTTGGAGTAATAGTAGTTAATGTCGTATCAGCAGTAATAGTTGTTGTAGTAGTAGTTATAGTAGTAGAAGTAATAGTAGGAGCAGCAGTAGGAGTAGGTGTTTGAGTGGTAGTTTGATTGGGAGTAGTTGTTGGAGTAGTAGCAGTAGTAGTAGCAGTAGTAGTAGCAGTGGATGTTATAGCAGTAGTAGTAGGAGCAGTAGTTGAAGTGGTAGTTGTAGTACTGATAAGAGTAGTTGTAGTAGTAGTAGTAGCATTAGTAGTAGTTGTAGTTTTAGTAGTAGCAGTAGGAGTAGTAGTAGTTGTAGCAATGGTAACAGTAGTAAGAGTAGTAGTGGTAGTCGCAAAAGGAGTTATTGTAGTAGTAGTAGTAGTAATAGTAGTAGTAGTATTAGTAGTAATAGTAGAAGTTGTTGGAGTAGTAGGAGTGCTAGTTGTAGTACTTGTAGCAATAGTTCGGTACCAGTAGCAGCAGCAGTAGCAGTAGTGGTAGTAGTAGTAATAGTAGTAGTAGTAGTAGAAGTAATAGTAGCAGAAGTAGTAGTAGTAGTTGTAGTTGTTATATTAGTAGTAGGAGCAATAGGAGTAGTAGTAGTTGTAGTAGTAACTGTAGTAGCAGCAGTAGTAGTTGCAGTAGTTGTAGTATAGTAGTAATAGTAGTAGCAGGATAAGTGGTGGTAGTAGTAGTAGTAGAAGTAGTAGTAAAAGTAGAAGTAGTAGTAGTAGCAATAGTAGTAGTAGTGTAGTAGCTAGAGTAGTAGTAGTTGTTGCAGTAGCAATAATAGTAGTAATAGTTGGAGTTGTTGTGCAATAATAGTAGTTGTAGTAGTAGTAGTAGCAAGAGTTTTAGTAGTAGCAGTAGTAGCAGTAGTTGGGGTTGTAGCAACAGCAGCAGTAGTATTAGTATTAGTTGTAGTAGTAGTTGTTGTTGTTGTAGTAGTAGTAGTAATAGTAGTAGTATTAGTAGTAGTAGTGGTAGCAGCAGCAGTAGTACTAGTAGAAGTAGCAGAATTAGTACTTGTAGTAGTGGTAGTAATACGCGTAGTAGTAGCAGTAGGAGTGGTAGTGATAGTCATAGTAGTAGCAGTAGGAATGGTAGTAATAGTCATAGTAGTAGTAATAGTAGTTGTAGTAGTAGTAATTTTAGTAGTAATAGTAGTAGAAAAGTAGAATGAGTACTAGTAGTACAAGAAGTAGTGGTAGTTGTATGGTAGCCATAGTAGTAGTTGTTGTAGAAGTACTAGGAGTAGTCGTAGTAGTAGATGTAGTGGTAGTTGTTGTTGTAGTAGTAGGAGCAGCAGAAATAGCAGCAGTAGCCACAGCCATAGTAATAGTTGAGCAAGTAATTGTTATAATAGGTGTAGTAGTAGCAATAGGTGTAGGAGTACGAGTAGTAGCAGAAGCATTAGTAGTAATAGTAGCAGTCGTCGTAGTAGTACTAGTAGTTGTTGTTGTAGGAGTAGTGGTAGAAGCAGCAGAGCAGCAGTAGAAGTAATAGTAGAAGAAGTAGCAGAAGTAGTAGTAGTAGATGTAGTAGTAGTTGTAGTAGTAGTAGTAGTTGTAGTAGTAGTAGTAATAGTAGTAATAGTAGTCGTAGTAGTAGAAGTATTATTTGTAGTGCTTGTAGTTGTAGTAGTAGTAGTACCAGTAGTACTAACAGTGGTAGTTGTACGAGTAGTAGTAACAATAGGAGTACTAGTTGTCATAGTAGTAGTTGTAGTAGGAGTAGTGGAAGTGATAATTCTAGTGGTAATAGTAGTAGCAATAGTAGAAGGACTGCTAGTAGTAGAAGTAGTGGTAGTCGTAGAGTAGCCATAGTAGTAGTTGTTGTAGAAGTACTAGGAGGACTCGTAGTTGTAGAAGTAGTCGCAGTAGTAGTTTCAGTTGTAAGAGTAGCAGAAATAGTAGCAGCAAAAGTAGCCGAAGTAGTAGTTGGAGCAGTAGTGGTAGTAGTAATAGTAGTAGTAGTAGTAGTAGTAGTAGTAGTAGTAGTAGTAGTAGTAGTAGTAGCAGCAGTAGCAGTAGTAGCAGTAGTAGTAGTTGTAGTAGTAGCTGAAGAATTTGTTATAGTCATAACCATAGAAGTAGTAGCGTCAAGAATAGTACTAGTAGTCGTTGTTGTTATAATCATTGTTGTTGTAGTCAGAGTAGTTACCGTAGTTGTAGTAACAATAGTAGTAGCAGGAGTAGTAGTGGTTGTTGCTGCAGAAGTAGTAGCTGTAATAGGAGAAGTTGAAGTAGTTGTACATGTTGTAGTAGCAGTAGTTGTAGTAATAGCAGGAGTAGAAGTAGTAGTAGTAGTTAAAGTAGTGGCAGTAGCAGTAATAGTAGTATTTGTAGTAGTAATAGTAGTAGTAGTCATACTGGTATTAGTAGTAGTAATAGTAGCAATAGTAGTAGTAGTAGCAAAAGTAGTAGTAGTAGTAGTAGCAGCAATAGCAGAAGTAGCGGTAGAAGTAGTAGCTTTAAATGTAGTAGTAGTAGTAGTAGTAGTCGCAGTAGTTGTAGCTGTAGTATTAGTTGCTATAGTAGTAGTAGTAGCAGTCGCTGTTGTAGTAGTTGTAAATGTAGTAGTAGTAATAGTTGTGTAGTAGAAGTATCAGCCACAGTGGCTGTATTTGTTGCAGTATAAATAGTAGTACAAGTAGGTGTAGTACCAATAGTATTAATTGTAGTTGTTTCAGTTGCAGTTGTAGTAGTGATAGTCACAGCAAATGTAGCAGTAGTAGAGGTAGTTGTAGTAATAGTAGTAGTAGTAGTAGTGGCAGTATTTGTAGTAGGAGTAGTAGTAGTAATAGGACTAGTTGTAGAGTAGCAGTAGCAGTAGCGGTAGTACTAGTCGTAGTAGCAGTAGTGGTCATGGTAGGATTAGTTATAGTGGTAGTAGTAGAAGTTGTTGTATTAGGAGTAGTAAGAGTAGTAGTAGTGGTAGTAGTAGTAGTGCTAGTAGTAGTAGTAGTAGTAGTAGTAGTGTAGTAAGAGTAGCAGTAGTTGTAGCAATAGAGGTAGCGGTAGAAGTAGTAGTAGTAGTCATAGCAGTAGTACTTGTAGTAAAAGCACTAGTTGTAGCAATAGTAGTTGCAGTAGCAGTAGCACCAGTAGTAGTCTTAGTTGCAGTAGTGGTAGTAGCAGCCATAGTTGTAAAAGTAGAAGTAGCAGTAGTCATAGTAGTACTAGTAGTAGTAACTGTAGTAGCAGAAGTAGAAGTAGCAGTAGTTGTAGTAGCACTACTAGTAGTAACAGTAGTAGCAAAAGTAGAAGTAGCAGTAATAATAGTAGTAGTAGAATTAGTTCTAGTAGTAGTACTAGTAGTAGTAATGGTAATTGGAGTTGTAGTAGTAGTAGTGGTGGTAATAGTGGTAGTAGTAGTAGTAGAAGCAGTAGTAGTAGTCGTAGTAGTAGCAGCAGAAGTAGTAGTAATCATAGAAATAGTAGCAGCAGCAATAATAGTAGTAGTAGTAGTAGTAGCAGTAGCAGTAGTAGTAGTTGTAGTCATAGTAGTGGCAGTAGAAGCAGTAACAGTAGTAGTAGTAGCAGACGTAGTAGCAGTAATAGGAGGAGTAGATGTAGTACTAGTACTAGTAGTAGTAGTAATAAAGGCGATATTACTAGTAGTAGTAGTGCTAGTAGTAGTAGTGCTAGTAGTAGTACTTGGTCGTAGTAGTAGTAGTAGTAGTATTAGTAGTGGTAGTGGTAGTGGTAGAAGTAGTAGTAATAGTAGTAGTAGGAAAAGTAGTAGTAGTAGCAGCCGCAGCAGCAGTAGCAGTAGTAGTAGTAGCAGTAGTAGCAGTAGTAGAGGTAGTAGTAATAGTATTACTAGTTGTAGTAGTTGTGGTAGTAGTAGTAGTAGAAGTAATAGTATTTGCAGAGTGGTAGTAGTAAAAGTAGTTGGCGCAACAATGACAACAGTAGTGATAATCGTAGTAGTAGTTGTAGTAGTAGTAGTAGTAGTAGTTGTTGTTGTAGTAGAAGCAGTAGCAATAGTGGTAGCAGTAGAAGTTGTAGTAGTAGTACCAATAATTGTAGTTTAAGCAGCAGAAACTATAGCAATAGCATAAGCAACATTTGTAATAATAGTAGTAGTAGTAGTACTAGTAGAAGTAGTAGTAGTAGTAGTAGTTGTTGTTGTTCTTGTTGTTGTTGTTGTTGTTGTTGCTGTTGTTGTTGTTGTTGTAGTTATAGTAGTGGCAGTAGTAGTAGTAACAGTAGTTGTAGTAGTATAGCAAAAATAGTAGCTGTTGGAGTACTAGTAGTAGTAGTAGTAAATGTAGTATTACTAGTAGTAGTAGTGCTAGTAGTAGTAGGTGGAGGAGGAGAAGGAGGAGGAGGAGGAGCAGCATCAGCAGTTGTAGTAGTAATTATAGTAGCAGCAGCAGCAGCAGTACTAGTAGCAGCAGTAGTAGTAGTAATAATTGTAGGAGTAGTAGTCATAGTTGTAGGAGTAGTAGTAGTCGTAGTAGTTGCAGTTGTAGTATTTGAAGTAGTAGTGGTTGGAGTAGCAGTAGTAGCAATAGTAGTGCTAGTCGTAGTAGTAGTAGTGGTAGTGGTAGTAGTAGACGTAGTAGTAGTAATTATAATAGTAGCAATAGTAGTACTAGGAGTAGTAGTAGTACTAGGAGTAGTAGTAGTAGTAATAATAAGAGTAGCAGTAGTAGAAGTAGTAGTAATAGTATTACTAGTAGTAGTTGTAGTGGTAGTAGTAGTAGAGGTAGTGGCAGTGGTAGTAGTAGTAGTAATAGTATTTGCAGAGTGGTAGTAGTAAAAGTAATTGGAGCAATATTGACAACAGTAGTGATAATCATAGTAGTAGTTGCAGTAGTAGTTGTTGTTGTTGTAGTCGAAGCAGTTGCAATATTGGTAGTAGTAGAAGTTGTAGTAGTTGTAGCAGTAATTATAGTTGGAGAAGCGGCAACAGCATAAGCAACATTAGTAGTAGGAGGAGTAGTAGTAGTAGTAGTAGTCATTGTTGTCGTTGTTGTTGTTGTAGTAGTAGTAGTTGTAGTAGTAGTAGTAATAGTAGTAGTAGTAGGAGTAGCAGTAGCAGCAGCAGAAATACAAGTAGTTGTGGTAGTAGTAGTGTTAGTTGCAACAACATTAGTAGTATTAGTACTAGCAATAGCATTTGTAGTAGTGATAGTCGTAGTAGTAATAGTATTAGAAGTAGTAGTCGCACTAGTGGCATTGGTAGTATTAGGAGTCGTAGTTGTACTAGGAATAATTGAAGGAGTTGGAATAGTTGTAGGAGTAGCAATCAAAGTAGTAGTAGTATTAGCAGTAATAATAGAAGTGGTAGTTGGAGGAGTAGTAGTACTAGTTGCAGTAGTAGTAGTAGTAGCAGTAGTGATAATAGGAAGTGTAGTAGCGGATGTAGTAGTATTGAATAGTAGTTGTAGGAGTACTAGTTGTAGTAGTAGTAGAAGCAGCAGTAGTAGTATTAGTAGTAGTAGTAGCTATAGTATTAGTAGTAGTAGTAGCAGCAGTCGCAATAGTAGTTGTAGTAGTACTAGTAGCAGTAGTAGTATCAGTAGTAGGAGTAGCAGTTGGAGTAGCAATAGAAGTAGTGGGAGTAATAGTTGAAGTAGTGTTAGAAGAACTAGGAGTACTAGTTGTAATAGTTGTAGTAGTAGTAGTAGTAGCACTAGTAGTACTAATAATAGTAGAATTAGCAGTAGTAGTAGTAGTAGCGGTAGTTGCAGTAGTTGTAGTAGCAATAGTAGTAGTTATAGTAGAAGAAGAAGAAGTAAAAGCAATAGTGGTAGTAGTAGAACTAGTAGTCGCGCTAGTAGTAGTAGTAGTAATAATACTAGTTGGAGTAGAAGCAACTGCAACAACAGCAGCAGTAGTAATAGTAGTAGTAGTAGTGGAAGTAGTGCTAGTAGTAGCCCATAGTTGAAGCAGCCATAATAGTAGTAGTAGTAGAGGTAGTAGTAGGAGTAGCCACAGTCATAGTAGCAGCAACAATAGCAACAACAATCATAGTAGTAGCAGCAGTAGTAGTAGCTGCAGTAGTAGTAGTAGTAGCGGTAGTTGTAGTCATAGTCATAGTTGTAGTAGTCGTAGATGTAGCAGTAGTAGTGGCAGTAGTTGGAGTAATAGTCGTAGCAATAGCAGTCGCAGCAGTAGAGTTAATAGTAGTAGTTATACCAATAGTAGAAGTTGTAGTTGAATTATTAGTAGTAGTAGTAGTAGCAGTCGAAATAGAAGAAGTAGTAGTAGTAGCGGTAGTAGCAGCAATAGAAGCATAAGTAGAAGTAATAGTGATAAATGTAGTAGCAGTAGCAGCAGTAGTAGTAGAGTGTGTAGTAATAGTAGTAGCAGTAGTAGTAGTAGTAGAAGTATTAGTAGTAGTAGTAGCAGCAATAACAACAGCAGTAGCAGTAGTAGTTGTTGTAGTAGTAGTAGTAGTAGGAGGAGGAGGAGGAGGAGGAGGAGTAGTAGTAGTAGTAGTTGTTGTTGTTGTTGTTGTTGTTGTTGCAGTAGTAGTAGTAGTAGTGGTAGTAGTACTAGTAGAGGGATCAGTAGTAGGAGTAGCAGTAGAAGTAGTAGCAGTGGTTGGAGTAGAAGTAATAGTAGTAGTAGTAGTTGGAGTAGTAGTAGTAGCAGCAGCAGCAACAATAGAAATAATAGTAGTAGTAGTAGTAGTAGTAATTGAAGGGATATTAGTAGTAGTAGTAGTAGTAGAAGGAGTAGTAGTAGGAGTAGTAGTGGTAGTGGTGGTAATAGTGGTAATTCTTGTAATAGTGGCTGTAGTCGTCATGGTGGAAGTAGGAGTAGTAGTAGTTGTAGAAGTAGTAGTAGTCGTAATAGAAGTAGTAGTTTGATTAGTTGTAGAATTTGTAGTAAAAGTCATAGTACCTGCAGTAGTATTAGTGGTAGTTGTAGTCATTGCAGTAGTAGAAGTAGTAGAAGTTGTAGTTGCAGCAGCAACAGCAGCAGTAGTAGGAGCAACAATAGTATTTGTAGCAGTTGTAGTATCCATAGCAGCAGTAGTAATTGTTGTTGTTGTTGTAAAGGCATTAGTGGCAATAGGAGTAATACTTGTAGCAATTATTGTTGTACTAGTTGTGTAGTAGCCTTACTAGTAGTAGTATTTGTAGTAGTGGTAGTAGTAGTTGTTGTTGTAATAGTAGTAGTAGTATTGGTAGTAGTGGTCGTTGTACTAGTACTAGCAGTACTGGAAGTACTTGTAGTAGTAGTAATAGTAATAGTAATAGTAGTAGTATCATTAGTAATAGTAGCAGCAGCAAAAGTAGTAGTAGTATCAGTGGTAGTTGTAGTAGTAGTAGTAGCCGTTGACATTATAGTATTAGTCGTAGTTGTAGTAGTTGCAGTAGCTGGAGTAGTAGTAGTAATAGTAATAGTAGTAGAAGCAGAAGTACTAGTCATAGTAGTAGTATTAGTAGTAGTAGTAGTTGTTGTTTTTGTCATTGTCGAATTAGTAAGAGTAGAGTCATAGTAGTAGTATTAGTAGAAGTTGTTGTTGTTGTTTTTGTCATCGTCGAATTAGTAAGAGTAGTAGTGGGAGTAGTAGTAGTAGTAGCAGTAGTAGTTGTTGTATTGGTTGCAGTAGTACTAGTAGTTGTAGTAGCAATAGCAGAAGTAGTAGTAGTCGCAGTACTAGTAGTAGTAGTTATAGTTGTAGTAGAAGTAGTGGTAGTCGTAGTACTAGTAGTAGTAGTAGTCATAGTAGTAGTAGTAGTGGTGGTGTTAGTAGTAGTACTAGTAGTAGCAGTAGAAGTAGTAGTTGTAGTAGTAATTGTAGTTGGAGTAGAAGCAACAGCAGCAGCAGTAGCAATAATAGTAGTAGTAGTGGCGGTAGTGGTAGTACTAGAAATAGTAGTAGTAGTAGTAGTAGTAGTAGTAGTAATAGCACTAGTAGTTGTAGCACTAGTAGAAGTAATAGTAGTAGAAGTAGTAATGGTAGTAGTTGTTGGAGTAGTAGTAGTAGTAGTGGCAGCAACCGTAGTAGTAGTAGTAGTTGTAGTAGTAGTCGTAATAGTTGGCATATTTGGAGTAGTAGTAGTAGAAGTAGTAGTAGTAGTAGTAGTGGTGGTAGTAATAGGGGTGCTTCTATTAATAGTGGTAGTAGTGGTAATAGCGGAAGTAGGAGTAGTAGTAGTAGTAGTACCCGTAGTGGTAGCAGTAGTAATAATAGAGTAGTACTAGTAGTAGTGGTAGTAGTAGTGGTAGAAGCAGCAGCAGTAGTAGTGTAATAGTAGTAGTAGTACGAGTTATGGTAGTAGGAGGAGTAGTTGTAGAACTAGTAGTAGCAGCAGCAATAGTAGTAGTAGTAATAGTAGTTGGAGTAGCAGCAATAGTAGTAGTAGTAGTTGCAATAATAGTAGTAGTAGTGGTAGCAGTTGTAGTAGTAGTAGCTGTAGAAGCTGTAGCAGTAGTGGTAGTAGTAGAATTAGTAGTCACCCTAGTAGCAGCAGTAGTAATAGCATAAGTAGTTGTAGTAGCAGTAGTAGTAGCAGCAACAATAGTAATAGTAGTAATAGGAATAGGTGTAGGAGTGGGTGGAGTAGGAGTAAAAGCAGTAGTAGTAACAGCAGCAGTAGAAGTAGTTGTTGCAGTAATAATAGTAGCAGTAGGAGTAGGAGGAGTTGTTGTAGTAGTCACTGTAGTAGTAATAGTTGCAGTAGTGGTAATAGCAATAGTAGTTGGAGTAGTAGCAGTAGTAATATTAGTTGTGGGAGTACTAGTTGCAGTAGCCGCAGGAGCAGTAGCAGTAGTATTAGTAGTAATAGTAGCATTAGTAATAGTAGTAGTAGTAGTGGGAGCAGTAGTAGTAAAAGTAGTAGGAGTAGCAGTTGGAGTAGGTGTAGAAGTAGTGATAGTAGTAATTGAAGTAGTATTAGTAGTAATAGGAGTAATAGTAATAATAGCAGTAGTAGTAGTAGTGGTAGTAGTAGAACAAATAGTAGAAGTAGTAGTAGTAGGAGGAGGAGGAGGGGTAGTATTAGTAGGTTGAGCAGTAGTAGTTGTAGGAGTAGCAGTAGCGGGAGTAGCAGTAGTAGTAGAAGTTGTTGTTGCAGGAGTAGTAAAATTATTAGTAGCAGGAGAAGTAATAGTTGCGGTAGTTGTAATAGTACTAGTAGCAGTGCAGAAGTAGT
This sequence comes from Trichopus zeylanicus subsp. travancoricus, assembly GCA_005019695.1. Lineage (NCBI taxonomy): Eukaryota > Viridiplantae > Streptophyta > Magnoliopsida > Dioscoreales > Dioscoreaceae > Trichopus > Trichopus zeylanicus. The sequence goes on along the minus strand of RXID01016223.1, from coordinate 4,438 downwards.
AGAAGTAGTAGTAGGAGGAGAAATATTATTAGGAGGAGTAGACGTAGTAGTAGTTATAGACACAATAGTAGTAGTGACAGTAGCAGCAGCAGTAGAAGTTCTAGTAATAATGGTGGTAGTAGTAGTAATGGTAGTAATAATAGCAGTTGTAGTGATAGTAATAGTAGTAGTAGCACTAGTGGTAGTTGTGATAGTGGTAGTATTAGCCGTCATATTCGTAGTGGTAGTTATAGTTCCAGTTTTTATAGCAGTAGTAGTAATAGTAGTGGTAGTAGTAGTAGTGGTAGTGGTAGTAGTGGTAGCAAGGGTAGTAGTAGTAGCAGTAGTAGTAGTAGTAGCAGTACTAGTAGTAGTAGTAGCAGCAAGTGTAGCAGTCATAGCAGTAGTGTCAGTAGTTCCAGTAGCAGCAGTAGCAGCAGCAGTAGTAGTACCAGTAGCAGTTGAAGTAAAAGTAGTAGTAGTAGTAGTAGTAGTAGTAGTAGTAGTCACAAAAATAGTAGTAGAAGCAGCAGTAGGAGTAACAGTTGTAGTAGCAGAAGTTTTAGTAGTAGGAGAGGTAGTAGTAGTACCATTGATTGTAGTAGTCGTAGCTATAGTAATAGTAATAGTGGTAGTAGTAGTAGTAGTAGTAGAAGTAACAGTAGTTGTAGTAGTAGCAGTAGTGGTCGGGGTAGTAGTAGTAGTAGTAGGAGTAGGAGTAGTAGTAGTCATAGAATAAGTAGCCATAGATATAGATGTAGTAGCAGATGTAGTAGTTGCCTAAGATGTAGCAGTAGTAGTAGTAGTCGGCATAGTAGTAGTTTTTGTTTAGTGGTAGTAGTAGTAGTCATAGTAGCAGTCAAAGTATTAGTTGTAGTAGTAGCGGAAGTAGTAGTAGTTGTTGTACTAGAAGCAGGAGTGGTAGTAGTAATAGTAGTAGTAGTAGTAATAGTAGTAGTAGTCATGGTAGTAGTAGTAGGAGTATTAGTTGCATCGGCAGTAGTGGTATGACTAGCAGTAGTAGTAGTTGTTGCAATAGCAGCAATAATAGTAGTAGTATTAGTGGTCATTGTAGTAGTAATAGTATAGTAGTTGTAGTTGTAGTTGTAGTAGTAGTAGCAGCATCAGCAGCAGTATTAGTAGTAGTATCCATAGTTGCAGTTATAGCAATTGTTGTCATAGTAGTAGTAGTAGTAGTAGTAGTGAGAGTAGTCGTAGGAGTAAGAGTTGGAGTAATAGTTGTAGTAGTAGGATTAGTAGTGGCAATATTAATAGTAGTAGTAGTAGTATTAGTCATAATAGAAGTACTTGGAGGAGTAATAGTAGTACAAGAAATAGTAGTTGTTGTAGTAGTGTTGTAGTTGTGGTAGTACTAGTGGCCGTAGTTGTAGCTGTAGTAGTAGTAGTTGTTGTTGTAGTAGTTGTAGTGTTTGCAGTAGTCGTAGTAGTGTTGGTATAAGTAGTTATAGTAGTATTAGTAGTAGTAGAAGTTGTTGTTATAGTAGTAGTAGGAGGAGGAGGAGGAGGAGTAGCAGCAACAGCAGTAGTAACCGCAGTGGTACTGGTAGCAATAGTAGTAGTGGTATTAGTAATTGTGGTAGTAGTAGTAGTAGTTGTTGTTGTTGTTGTTGTAAAAGCAGCAACAGTAGTAGTAGTATTTGTAATTGTGGTAGTAGTAGTAGTTGTTGTTGTTGTAGCAGAAGCATCAGCAGTAGTAGTCGTAGCAGTAGTAGTAATGGAAATAGTAGTATGAGTAGTAGTACTAATACTAGTTGGAGTAGTACTAGTAGAAGTCTGAATAGTCAGAGGAGTAGCAGAATAGGTAGTAGCAGTAGAAGCCGTAGGAGTAGTAGTCCTAGTAGGACAAGCAGTAGCAGTGGTATTCAAAGTTGTAGTAGTAGTTGTAATCGCAGTAGTAGTAATAGTAGTAGTATTACTAGTAGTAGGAGTGCTAATTCTTTTATTTGTTGTGGTAGTTGTTGTTGTAATAGTAGTAGTATCGATAATCGTAGTAGTAATAATTGTAACAATAGTAGTAGGACCAGCAGTGCTAGTAGAAGTCATTGTAGTAATAGTAGTTATTGTAGCAGTAGTACTAGTAATAGTAGTAGTATTAGTAATAGGAGTGGTCGTTGTAGTAGTAGTAGCAGTAGTTGTAGTAGTTGCAGTAACAGTAGTAGTCGTGTCGTAGTAGTCGCAGTTGTTGTAGCCACAGTCGTAGTAGTAGTAGTGGCAGTAGTAGTCAAAGTTGTAGCCGTAGTAGTAGTAGTAGTAGTAGAAGTAGCAGAATTAGTAGTCCTAGTTGTAGTAGTAGAAGTAGAAGTAGTACTAGTTGAAGTAGTAGTTATAGTAGAATTAGTAGTAGTAGTAGTCATAGTAGTAGTAGTGGTAGCAGCGGCAGCAGCAGCAGCAGTAGTAGTAGTAGGGGTAGTAAGAGTGGTAGAAGTAGTAGAAGCCTTAGTAGTAGGAGTAGTATTAGGAGTAGTAGTAGTTGTAGTGGTACAATTAGTAGTAATATTAGTAGGAGTGGCCATCGAAGTAGTAGGAGTAGTACCAGTAATAATAGATGTAGTAGTAGTAGGAGTAATAGCAGTTGTTGTGGCAGTAGCAGTGGTAGTAGCAGTAGTAGTAAGGGCAGCAACAGTAGTAGTAGAAGTAGTAGCAGCAGTAGTAGTAGTAATTGTAATAATAAGAGCACTAGTTGTTGTAGTAGTTGTAGTAGTAGTCAAAGTAGTGCCAATAGTAGGAGTATTAATAATAGTAGAAGTAGTAATGATAGCCTAAGTAGTAACAGTAGTGGTAATAGTAGATGTAGTAGTAGTAATAGTAGTAGAAGTGGTGCGTATGGTAGTAATAGTACTAGCACTGGTAGTTGTCGTAGTTGTGGAAATGATAGTAGTAGCTGAAGGTATAGTAGTATTGGTAGCCATAGTAGTAGTACAAGTGGTAGTAGTTGTAGTAGTGGTAGTGGTAGTAGTGGTAGTAGTAGTTGTAGCAGGAGTAGTAGTAGTAGTAGTAGCAGAAGGAGTTATTATCGTAGAAGTGGGAGTAGTTGTAGTTGTAGTAGTAGGAGAAGTGGTAGTATGAGTAGTTGTATTGTATTAGTCATTGTACCAGCAGTAGTAGTTGAAGTACTAGTGTCTAAGTAGCAGCAGTAGTTATAGTAATAAGGCTATTAGTAGTAGTACTAGTCATAGTAGTGGTAGTAGCAGGAATAGTAGTAGTAGTAGCACTAGGAGTAGCATTAGTAATAGGAGTAGTGGGATTAGTAGTAGTTGTTGTAGTAGTAGTAGTAATAGAAGTAGTAGAAATAGTAGTTCTAGTAGTAGTAGTAGTAGTAGTCGTAGTAGTAATAGTAGTAGCAGCAGTAGCAGCAACAGTAGTAGTAGTAGTAGTAGTAGTAATAGTAGTAGTAGTAGCAGAAGTAGCAGCAGTAGTCGTAGTAGTAGTAGTCGTTGTCGTTGTTGTGGTTATTATTGTTATTGTAGTAGTTGTTATAGTAGTAGTAGTAGAAAAAGTAGCAGTAGTAGTAATAGTAGTAGTAGTAGTAGCAGTAGTAGTTGCAGTAGTAATCACAGTGGTAGAAGCAACAAGAGCAGCTATAGTTGTAGGAGTAGCAATCGAAGTAATAGCAGTAGTAGCAGCAATAATAGAAGTAGTAGGAGTAGGAGGATTTGTAGTAGTAGTTGCAGTAGTAGTGGTAGCAGTAGTCGTAATAGCAGCAGCAGTAGCAGAAATAGTAGTACTAATAGTAGGTACTGGAGTACTTGTTGTAGTAGTAGTAGGAGCAGCAGTAGTAGTGTTAGTAGTAGTAGTAGCAGTAGGATTAGTAGTAGTAGTTGTTGTAGCAATAGTAATAGTAGTAGTAGCAGTCGCAATAGTAGTTGTAGTAGTAGTAGTAGCAGTAGGATTAGTAGTAGTAGTTGTTGTTGCAATAGTAGTAGTAGTAGTAGCAGTCGTAATAGTAGTTGTAGTAGTAGTAGTAGCTATAGTAGTAACAGAAGTAGGGGTAGCAGTTGGAGTACTAGTAGAAGTACTGGGAGTAGTGGTTGAAGTAGTGTTAGTTGAAGTAGTAGTACTAGTAGTAGTAGTACTAATAGTAGAAGTAGGAGCAGTGGTTGTAGTACAAGTAGTAGTATTTGTTGGTGTAGCAGTAGTAGCAGTAGGGGTAGTAGTAGCGGTAGTTGCGGTAGTAGTAGTGGTAGTGGTAGTAGTAGTAGTTGTTGTTGTAGTAATAGAAGAACAAGCAATAGCCGTAGTGGTAGCTGTAGAAGTAGTTGTCGCGCTAGTAACTGTAATAGTAGTAATAGTAGTTGGAGTAGAAGCAAAAGCTGCAGCAGTAGCAGTAGTAATAGTAGTAGTAATGGCAGTAGTACTAGTAGTAGTAGTAGTAGTAGTAGCAGTAGTTGTTGTAGTAGTAGTCGTTGTTGTTGTTGTGGTTATTATTATTGTTGTAGTA
>RXID01016222.1:0-24236 GCA_005019695.1 Trichopus zeylanicus subsp. travancoricus | reverse complement strand
ACTGCTACTTTCACTACTACTCTAACTAATGCTATTATTGCTACAACTACTACTACTATTGCTACTACCACTACTGCTACTACTAATGTTGTTGTTGCTCCCTCAACAACTACTACTAGTACAATAACTACTGCTAATATTACTAAGACTACTACTGCTTCTACAACTACCACATCTAGTATGACAACAACAACAACTGCTACTACTATTACTTCCGCTACTAGTACCACTACTACCACGACCGCTACTATAATTTCTACTTCTATTGCTACTACTGCTACTACCGCTACTGCTTCCCCTACGACTACTGCTACTATTGCTTCTACTACTGCTACTACTGCTACTACAACTACTACTTCTGTTACTACTAATACTACTACTCCTTCCACTACTACTATCGTTATTGCTGCTACTACAGCTGCTATAGCTATCACTACTACTTTCCCAGCTTCTCCTACTTATGCAACTACTACTGCTATGGCTACTACTACTTCTACAACCACAACAACTACTACCATTACCAAGACTACTACTACTACCATTACTACTACTGCTGCTGCTGCTACAACAAGAACAACAACAATAACAATAGCTACAACAAGAACAACAACAATAACAATAGCTACAACAAGAACAACAATAATAACTACTACTACTACTAATAATGATACTACTACTAGTACTACTACTTCCACAACTCCTGCAGTAACTACTGCACAACTCCTGCAGTAACTACTGCTAGTACTTTTACTACTATGGCTACTACTACTACTACTACTATTATTATTACTATTACTACTACTGCTATTACCACTACTACCACACTACCACTTCTATTACCACTACTACTGCTGCTACTATTATTAGTACTACTACTGCTATTACTACTACACCCCTTATTACTACTACCACTACTACTAGTCCTACTACTATAACTACTACAATTGCAACTTTTCATACTAGCTAAGACTACAACTATGACAACTATTGCAACTACTACTACTACTAGTACTACTTCACCTATTATTGCTGCTAATAGTTCTACTACTACTACATCTACTCCAACTGCTACTACTACTATAGCTATTACTATTACTTCTCATATTACCACTACTTCAGCAACTACTACTTCTACTACTACTGCTGCTGCTAATATACTAGTACTATTACTTCTACTATGACTACTACTAGTAGTATTGCTACTGCTACGGCTGCTATTGCTACTATGGGTGCGACTACTACTGCTATTACTACTACTACTATAACTTCTACTACTACTATTGGTCCTACTACTACCACTGCTACTGGCAATCCCACCACCACTACTACTACTACAACTTCTACTACTGTTGCTATCACAAATACCACTACTACTGCTACTACCGCTCCAACTAGTACTTTTACTGCTACTATGGCTGCTAATGTACTATTACTACTACTATTACTACTACTGCTACTACTACTGTTCCAACTAGTACTTTTATTGCTACTATTGCTTCTAATGTACTATTACTACTACTACTTCTACTACTACTCCTCCTCCTCCTCCTAGTCCTACTACTATTACTACTACTACTACTACTTCTACTACCATGACTACTGCTACTGTTTCTACTACTACCACTATTAGTACTACTGGGACTCCTTTTTCAAATACTACTACTGCGACCACTTCTGTTACTTGTACTACTACTAATACTAGTGCTAGTACTAGTACTGCTACTACTGCTATACCTACTTCTACTACTACTACTCCTATTGATAGTACTTCTGCTTCAACTACTACTTCTACTACTATTACTATTACTACAACAACAATAACTATTAATATTTCTGCTCTACTGGTACTACTACTGTTGCTACTGCTCCTTATGTTGTAGTCACTACTATTACAACTACTAATGTTGCTACTATTACTGCTACTACTATGGCTACGACTACTGCTTTGACTACTACTATAACTACATGTGTTGTTGTTAGTTCTAGTGCTCCTACAATAATTACTGCAACTACTACTACTACAACAACAACTACCACTACTACTACTGCTGCTACTACTACTACTACTACACTACAACTATGGCTACTACTACTCCTCATAAAATGCTACTACTATTATTACTACTACTATTGCTACTTCTACTAATGCTACTACTATTGCTGCTTCAATGACTACTACTGCTACTTCTATTGCGATGATATCTATTATTGCAATTGCTACTACTATTACTACTACCTATGCTACGACTGCTAGTAGTACTACTGCTACAACTTCTATTGCTACTATTTTTGCTACTACTACTACTGCTACTTCTATTGGTATGACTATAACTACTACTACTCACTATTACTGCTGCTGCTACTATTGCCACTGCTACTACTACTACTACTGCTGCTGCTACTACTATTAACTACTACTACTGCTGCTGCTGCCACTGTTACTGCTACTGCTACTACTCCTACTACTACTACCACAATGACAACTACGGCTGCTACTACTACCACTACTCCGCTACTATTGCTACAACTACCACTACGACTGCTACTACTACTACTGCTACTACCGTAGTTGCTACTACCACTACTTCTACAACTACTGCTACTATGCCCGTAACTTCTATAACTACTACTACTGCTACTGTTGCTGCTACTGCTATGACTGCTACTACTATAATTACTACTACTATGACTGCTACTACTACTGCTTGTACTACTACTACTAAAACTACAACTACTGCTGTTATTGCTACAACTACTACTATTTCTACTACTAAAACAACTGCTAGAACTACCACTTCTCATGCTACTACTAATACTTCTACTACTACTACTGCTACTTTCGTTATGGCTACTGCTACTATGACTACTAGTACTACTTCTGTTATGGCTACTACAACTACTACAAAAGAAATCACTAGAACTACCACTTCTCATTCTACTACTAGTAGTAGTTGTTGTTGTGGTTGTAGTAGCAATAGTAGTAGTGGTAGCTATAGTAGTAGTAGTAGGTGTAGTCATTATTGTAGTAGTAGTTGCTGTAGTTACAGTATTAGCAGAAATTATAGTTGGAATAGTATTAGTAGGAGGAGTTGGAGTAGGAGTTGTATTAATAGTAGTAGTAGTAGTAGAAGAAGTTATAGTAGCAAAAGGAATAGTCAAACTAGTAGTTGTAGTAGTAATTAATAGTATTATTATTATTATTATTAGTAGTAGTAGTAGTAGTAGCCATAGCAGTAGCGGAAGTTAGAGTAGAAATAGCACTAGTAGTAGTAGGAGTAGTTGTAGTAGCCATAGGAGGAGTAGTAGTAGGAGGAGAAGTTGAAGCAGTAGTAATAGTGGCAGTAGCAGCAGTAGTAGTAGATGTAAATGCAGTTATAGTAGCCAAAGTAGCCGTACTAGTAGTAGTAGTAATAACAGCAGTAGCAGTAGGTGTATCTACAGTAGAAGTAGTAAAAGTAGTAGTATTAGCAGTACTAGTACCACTAGAACTAGTAGTAGCAGTAGCAGCAGCAGTGGCTATATTAGCAATAGTAGCAGTAGTAGCAGGAGTAGTAGTAGTAGTAGTAGGAGTTGTTGTAGTAGTAGTGGTAGTGGTAATAATAGCTATAGTAGCAAAAGTAGTAGCAGCAACAGTAGCAGTAGAAGTAGCAATAGTCATAATAGTTGTAGCAGCAATAGTAGCAGCGTAGTACTAGTAGTAGAAGTAGTTGAAGCAGTTGTAGTAGGAATTTTAGCAGTAGTATTAATAGTAGAATCAAAAGTAGTAGCAGCTCTAGTTGTAGTAGTAGTAGTAGTATTGGTAGTAGTAGTAGAAGAGGCACTAGTTGTAGTAGCGAAAGTAGTGGCAGTAGTACTAGTAGTAGTCCTATTAGAAGGAGCACAATAGTAGTGGTAGTATTAGTTAGCAGTAGTTGTAAGAGTATTAGTAGTAGTAAAAGTAGTAGTAGTAGTAGTAGTAGTAGTAGTCGTAGTAGTAGCAGTAGTAGTTGTCGTAGTAGTAGCAGTAGTAGTTATTGTGGTAGTAGTTGTAGCAGTAGTAGCAGTAATAGTAGCAATAGTTCTGGCTATAGTAGCAGTAGGAGTAGTAGTAGTACTAGCAGAAGCAGTAGTAATGATACTAACAGTAGTAGCAGTTGTAGCAGTCGCACTAGTGTTAATAGTAGTAGAAGTAGTAGTAGTAGTAAAAGCAGTAGTTTTTATTGTAGCAATAGTAGTAGTAGCATTAGTAGTAGTAACCATTAGAGTAGTAGGAGTAGTATTGGTAGTATCTATAGCAGCAGTTGTAGTAGTACTAGTACTAGGAATAGAAGTTATTGTAGTAGTAGTAGTAGTAGCCATAGTGGTAATAGTTGTTGTAGTAGTCGTAGTAGTAGCAGTAGCAGCAATAGTAGTAGTAGTAGTATCTACAATAGTAGTGGCAAAAGTAGTAGTGGTAGTAGTAGTACTAATAGTAGTAGTAGTACTAATAGTAGTAGTAGTAGTAGTAATAGGAGTAGTAGCAGTAATAATAGCAATAGTAGTAGTGGTAGTTGGAGTTGTAGCAGCAGCAGTAGTAATAGTTGCAGTTGTAGTAGCAGTAGTAGCAGTAGCAGAAGTAGTAGTAGTAGTAGTAGAAGTAGTAGTAGTAGTAGTAATAGTAGTAGTTGTAGTAGTAGTAGCAACAATTCTAGTAGGAGGGGCAATAACAGGTGGATTATTAGGAGTACTAGTTGGTATATGAGTAGTTGTTGTGGCAGTAGTACAAGTAGTAGTTGTAGCAGTAGCAGTAGTAGTTGTAGTAGGAGGAGATGGAGGACAGGGGGTAGTAGTAGTAGTAGTAGTAGTAGTAAGAGCAGCAGTAGTAATAGCAAGAGTTGTACTTGTAGTAGTAGTTATAGTAGTAGTTGTTATTATAGTAGTTGAAGTAGAAGTAGGAGTTATAGTTGTAGTCAGAGTATTGGTAGTAGGAGTAGTAGTAGTGGTAGTAGGACAAGTAGTAGTAGTAGTGGTAGTGGTTGTAGTAGGTGTAATTGCAGCAGCAGCAGCAGCAGTAGTAGCAGCAATACTAGTTGTAGCAGTATAAGTTGGAGTAGTAGTAGTAGCATTAGTACTAGTGAAAGTAGTGGTAGTAGGAGTAGTAGTCGTCATAGTACTAGTAGTAGTAGTACGAGTAGTAGTAGCAATAGCAGTAGTTGTTATAGTAGTAGTACTAGAAGTATCATTAGTAGTGCGAGTCGTTGTAATAGTTGGAGGAGCAGTAGCAGTAGGAGTAGTAGTAGCAATACTTGTTGTTGTAGTAGTAATAACAATAGTAGTAGTTATAGTAGTTGTAGCAAGAATAGTAGAAGTAGTAGTAGTCATAGTACTAGTTGTAGTATGAGTATTAGGAAGAGGAGGAGGAACAGCAGCAACAACAACAGTAGTAGTAGTAGGAGTAGTAGTAGGAGTAGTAGTAGGAGTAGTAGTACTACTATTAGTACTACTAAAATTAGTTGTAGTAAGAGCAGTAGTTGTTGTTGTAGTTGTAGTAGTTGTGGCACAAGTAGTAGTAGTAGTTGTTGATGTTGCAGTAGTTGCAGTAGTCATTGTAGTACTAGTAGTAGAAGTTGTAATAGTATTAGTAGTAGTAGTAGTAGTAGTAGTAGTAGTAGTAGTAGTAGTAGTAGCAGTACGATTAATAGTTGTCATAGTAGAAGTAGGAGCAGCAGTATTAATAGCAGCAGCAGCAGTAGTAGTAGTAGTAGCAGAAGATCTAGTAGTAGAAGCTATAGCAATAATTGTGGTAATAGAAGTTGCTGTTGGAGTAGTAGAAGTAGTAGTAGTAGTAGCAGTAGTAGAAGTAGGAGTAGTAGTGGTAGTATCATTAGTTGGAGCAGTAGTAGCAGTAGGAAAAGTTGTAAGAGAAGTGGCAGTAGTAGTAATAGTAGTAGTAGTTGTAGTAATCATAGCAGTAGTAGTAGCCGTAATAGTAGTAGTAGTCGCGGTAGTAGTAGTTGTACTAATAGTAGTAGTAGCAGTAGTAGTAATAGTAGTAGTTATAGTGGAGTATTAGGAGTAGGACTGCTAGTAGTAGTTGCATTAGTAGTACTAGTTGTTGTTGTAGAAGTCATAGCATGAGTAATAGTAGTAGTTGTTGTAGTAGAAGTAGTAGTAGTAGTTATCCTAGTAATAGTAGTGGTCGTTGTTGTAGTAGCAACAATAGTAGCATGGGTAGTAATATTAGTAGTAGTAGTAGTAGTAGTAGTTGTTGTTGTTGTTGTCGTTGTAGTAGTAGTAGTCATCGTAGAAGTAGTGGCAGGAGTAGTGGTATTTTAGCTGTAGCAGTAGTAGTAAAAGAGTAATAGTAGTAGTAGTAGTAGTAGTAGTAGTAGTAGCAGGATTAGCAGCAAAAGTTGCAATTGTATTAGTAGTTCTTGTAGTAGTTGTGGGAGTAGCAGTAGCGGTAGTAGCAGTAGTAGTTGTAGAAGTAAGAGTAGTAGTAGTAATACAAGCAGTTGTAGTGGTGGAAGTAGTAATAGTAGTAGTAGTAGTAGTAGGAGTAGGGATAGGAGTACGAAAAGTGGTAGGAGCAGTAGCAGTAGTAGATATAGGTGTAGCAGTAGCAGTATTAGTAGCAGTAGCAGCAATTGTTGCAGTTGGAGTAGTAGTACAAGTATTGTTTATAGTAGTAGTAGTAGCAACAGTATTAGTAATAGTACTACCAGTGTTATTAGCAATACTAAAGGCCATAGAAGTAGTAGTTGTAGTAGTAGTAGCAGTAGCAGTACTTGCAGTAGCAGCAATATCAATAGTTGTTGTCTCAGTAGTAGAAATAGGAGAAGCAGTAGTAGTATTAGGAGTAATAGCTATAGTAGCAATAGAAGTAGTAGCAGTTGTAGTAGTAGTAGCATTAGCGGCAGTATAGTGGTTATAGTAGGCCGAATAGTACTAGTACTAGTAGTAGTAGCAGTAGTAGCTGTAGCAATAAAGCCAGCAGTTGCAGTTGCAAATGTAGAAGTAGAAGTAGTAGTAGTAGTCACAGTAGGATTCATACTAGTAGTAATAGTAGTATTAGCTGTAGCAGTAGCGGTAGCAGTAGTAGTAGTTGCAGAAGTAGTAGTAGTGGTAGTAGTTGTGGTAGAACTAGTAGTAGGAGGAGGAGGCAGAGGAGTAGTACTTATACTAGCATTAGTAATTGTAATAGTAGCAGTTGAAGCGGTAGGAGTAGTAGTAGCAGTAGTAGTAGCAGTCGTAGTAGTATTACCTGTAGTGCCAGCAATAGCAGCAGCAGTAGTTGCAGTAGTGGTAGTTGTTGTAGTAGTAGCAGTAGTAGTAGCTGTCGGAGCCATATTAGTAGCAGTATTAGCAATAGTAGTAGTAGTGGCAGTGGTATTAGCAGTAGCAGTATTAGTCGGTGTAGCGGTACTAGTAGTAGAAGCAGTAGTAGTAGCAGTAGTAGCGGTAGAAGTAGCGCTAGTAGTAGCAGTAATAGTTGTAGCAGTTGTAGGAGCAGTTGTAGTTGTTGCAATGGTAGAAGTTGTAGCAGTAGCAGTAGTAGTTGTTGTAGCAGTAAGACTAGTAGGATAGGTAGTAAAAGTGGTATTAGTAGTATTTGTAGTAGCAGCAGCAGTAGTAGTAGTAGTTATTGTTATTGTTGTTGTTGTTGTTGTAGTCGTAGTAGTAGTTGTTGTTGTTGTTCTTGCAGTAGTAATAGTAGTAGTAGTAGCAGCAGCAGTAGTAGTTGTTGTTGTTATTGTTGTTCTTGTTGTTGTAGTAGTAGTAGTAGTAGTAGTACTAGTACTAGTAGTAGTAGTACAAGTAGTAGTAGTAGTAGTAGTAGTAGTAGATGTAGTAGTAGTAGTAATGGTAGTAGTAGTTGCAGTAGTAGTTATTGCAGTAATTCTCGTACTAGTAATAGTAGTACTATTTGCTGTAGCAATGGGAGTAGTAGTTCTAGTTGTAGTAGTAGAAGTAGTAGTAGTTATAAAAGTAGTGGTAGTAGTAACAATAATAGTTGTATTAATAGTAGTAGTTGTAGTAGTAGGGGAAGAAGTAGTAGTAGAAGTAGGAGGAGTATTAGTGGTAGTAGGAGTAGGAGTAGCAGTAGTTGTTGTAGGAGCAGGGGTAGGAGGAGTAGGAGGAGTAGTAGTAGTAGTAGTAGTTGAAGTAGTATTAGTATTAGTAGTAGTACTTGTTGTAGTACTACTAGGAGTAAACGTAGGAGTAGCAATAGTTTTAGGTGTAGTAGTAGTTGGAGTACTGTTGTAGTACTAATAGTAGTAGGAGTGGTAGGAGTAGTAGTAGCAGTAGTAGGAGCGGGAGTAGGAGTACTTGGAGTAGTAGTTATAGAAGTAGTAGCAACTGTAGCAGATTCAATAGTACTAGAAGTTAGTGAAGGTAGTAGCAATTATCGTCGTAGTAGTAGAAGTAATATTCATAGTAGCAATAGTCAAAGTAGTAGCAACAATAGTAGTACTAGTAGGGGAAGTAGCAGCAGCAACAGCTATAGTAGCAGTAGTAGTGATGGCAATAGTCGTAGAGGTAGTAGTAGTAGTAGTGGCGGTAGTTGTAGTAGTCATCATTGTAGAAGTTGCAGCTGTAGTAGTAGTTGTTATAATAGTCGCAGTAGATGTGGTTGTAGCGGTTGTTGTATTGGTAGCAGTAGTATAGGTAGTAATAGTAATAGTAGTTGGGTAGAAGTCATAGTAGCTGTAGTAGTAGCAGTAGTAGTATTAGTTGTAGTCATACTAGTACTAGTAGTAGGAGTAGTTGTAGTAGAAGTACTAGAAGTAGTAGTAGTATTAATTGTAGAAGTAGTAGTAGTAGCAACATGAGTAGTAGTAGTAGTAGTAGTAGTAGTAGTAGTAGTAGTAGTAGTAGTAGTAGTAGTAGTAGTAGAAGTAGTAATAGGAGTAGCAGTAGTTACATTTGGAGTAGTCGTAACCGAAGTAGGAGTCGTTGAACTAGTAGAAGTAGTAGTAGTCGTGGTAGTAGTAGTAGTAGTAGTCATAGTAGTAGTAGCAACAGTAGCAGTAGAAGTAGCAGTAGCAGTAATAATAGTTGTAGTTGTCCCAATACTAGTAGGAGGAGGAGGAGGAGTAGGAGGAGGTGTAGGAGGTGTAGGAATAGTAGTAGTAGTAGTATAAGTAGTAGCGATAGGGCTAGTAGTAGTAGTAGTTATTGTTGTAATGGAAGTAGTAGTGATATAAGTGAAATCGACCTTCCTAACGCCGGCGATGCTCGCCGAAGTGTTCGAGGTCGCGGAAGCTCTTTTCAAGAAGGAAAGTAGCAACATGAAATAAGGAGAAGATATGGAGAAACTCTCGGATTCTTATTGCTAAATTCACACAACACTTGGATTTCTAAGATTTCTGCGATGTTTATTTACAATGGAGGCGTGCCCCTTATATAGAGGGCACGGTGATGTAAGCGCTCACATCAGCTGGTGGTATGAGCTAAGCGCTTACATCAGCATAATAGTAGCCTATACTAGAGTAGGCCTATAGCCTTTACATAAGACTCCAAGGGAAAGTCTTGTCCTAGGCATAGCCCTCTTATCCTAAGGCGTAGCCTTTACAAAAGACTCCAAAAGAGATCTTATCCTAAGGCGTATCCTTTATATCCTAAGGCATAGCCTTTACAGAAGACTCCAAAAGACGTCGCTGTCATAGGCTGGTAGCTCGTCCTTTGGCTAGGCTCGTCCTCTTGCTTAGGCTTTGACTTCTTTATTACGTAGCTATAGCTACTACGTACTGTACAACAGGATCCTACTTTCCTGTATTAGCTACTATACTTCCCACCACGCTCCGCCTGCTACGGGTCAGTGGTAGCTATACTTCCCACCACGCTCCGTCTGCTACGGGACAGTGGTAGGGATGGCCTGCTTCTCCTTGCCTCGCGCTCTCTTGTTGATGAACCATTTGTGGATGTTGTCTTCAGAGATTGGTCCATGTAGTCATAGCGCCCAAGTCAGGTCCTGTGTTTGCTTCTTTCTAGGTGGCCTGTCGCTTTGACGGAAAAGGCTGTTGAGCATCCGCAGCTGCGTTGGTGTCGGTGCCCACCGTCGTCCGACTATGGGTTCTGTGTTGCATGCCTTTGGCCATCTGAATTGTATGGAGCCTGTCAGGTGCTCCCTTGTTTTTTGGATAAGCAGCTTTATCTCAGATCGCTGTTCTTTGTCATAGTTTGCACATGCTATGTCCTTGAGAAGTCTGTTGGTGTGGTCATAGAGCTCTTGTATGATGAATCCCGGGTACTCTGTACGCCTTGGTATTTGCTCACCCTGCGGGATGTAGTGAACCACACAGTTGTGCATGACGCTTTCTGCAGGGACTACCTCAGTATGGAAACTATAGAAAAGTTTCTTTGCATCCCTGGATTCTCTTGGCCTCCCATCTTCTGTGAGTGCTTCTTTTGGGCGGTAAAGCCATTGTCCTATGAGGGACATCTGTCCTCCTTTGTCTTGGAAAATCCCCTTGATAATAATTACATAGGGATGTTCATATATCGATTCGGGCGCCAGTAGTACCTTATCATGAAGATGGTAGGTTTCTCCATCTAGCCTGAATGCGAGGTAGTGTAGTTTCTCCTCTGGGCCCCTTCCAGAGGTTAGGATCGCCTCTCCCATGGGCTTTGCTGGGTACTCCTCTTGTGCCAGGGGAGAAGTACTTGTTGTTGGGGTAATGGAGCTTTGCCCGTTGGTATGCCTAGTGCACCCTTCCTTTTGCGGTTGGCATCTTTCTTCGAGGTCCTGTAGAACATTTATGACTTCATTTTGTATGAGTGGGCGGAGGGAGTTGTGGAGGTTCTGAGGATCCTCCCCTTCTGAGATGTTGTATATTGCATCACTCTGGTTCTCTCCTTCCTGTACAGATATTGAGTCATAATTTTCTGGAACATTTGGTTGCTCGAAGATAGCAACCCTCTTTTCGTTCTTTCTATCATCAGATGCCTCCTCATCTCCCGGGAGGTAGCAGGATCTTCTTGGCATTACTGCCGGCTTGTAGCTTCCGAACCGCAGAGAGATGCTCCCATCAAGGAGGCTCCTGCTCATGACCTCCTCAGGTTGAGTTGGTGCGGAGAGCTTGGTTGGCCGAACAGTCCAGCTGCGCCCTTGTAGCGCCTCTGCTGAGTACCTACGTCCTGGGAGGGCGTGTAGCGCCTCTGCTGAGTACCTACGTCCTGGGAGGGCGTGTACTCCGTGGCTTGCTAGGTAGTCGATGACTCCTTGAATTTCGTAGGCAAAGCCTATGTTTGGGGTACTCGAGAGCCTTCCTACCATGCCTCTAGTAATTAATAAATTGGACTCACCACTTTGCCAGTTCTCGTATCCCTTAGTTAGGATAGAGACTTGTATGTGCATGTAGAAGTCCTTGACAGTCATCATGACGTATACCAGCTGACTGCCTTTTGCTAGGTCCACCTCCATCGTGACCAGTAGTGCTTTGTTTCCTTCGTTCTGCTGTGCGGACGGTAGGGTCCATATTTCATTGCTGAAGCCTCTTCGGAAACTTCCTTGGTTCCGCTGCCCAGACTCCGTTGTTGTTCTGGATATTGCTGGAGTCGTGTTGGCCGCTGGTGGGTAACCTGGGGGTCCTGGTTCCATTGAAGCATCTGTGGGGGGCATGTACGGCCCGCTCGGAGATGTTGCCGAGGTTAGTGTACTTATGTACAACCTCTCAGATAGCCTTTCGGCTAGTTTTCGCAGGGCAGGATACTCCATCCCCGGTACTTCCTCTTTGATGCCTGCTGCAATAACAGTAGCACTATGAGGGGGACAAGTGTTACCTTCTTCCTCATGCCTCTCAGAAGGTATGCTGACTGGTTCCTCCTCATCAGGCTCTTTCTCGTCATCCTCGTCTCCCCATCCAGTTGGTTCGGGCTTTGGTTGAGCCTCTCCTTCAGTTGTTGTCTTGCAGACACTTTCCTGTGGTAGGATACTGGTGTATTCCAGTTCCTCGCTTGCTTCTGCTTCCTTTTCTTTAAGCTTCTCAGCGTCTTTTTGCAGGCTTGCGCCTAGCTCTAATGCCTTGACTCTTCCTTTGTAGTAGCCCACCTCCTTCTCCAGCCGTTCAATTTCCCCTTCACACCTTTCTTGCATCAGCCTCTGGTTGGGGAATGGTTCTTGTGGAGCTGGTGTAACTGGGACCGCTGTTTTAAAGTAATAGGGTCCACATAGGTTACAGGCAGTAACCTTGCATTTGGGGCAATGAATCCTTGCCCGCTGCATTGTTTGGATCTTGCAACACACGCACTTTTCTTCGCGTGGCTGCACGAAGTCATTATGCTGCCAAGAATGAGAACATTGTCCTTGGAAGTAAGGCAGCGTTACCTGAGGGCGATACCCTCCTTCTCGTTCTCCCAGAACACAAACTGCTTTCTCCTGCTCAGGTGGGTCGAGGGAGCTGTGCAGACTTTTGGTTGATAAAGAGGAGTGACGGTTCTTTTTGCGTTCTGCTTCTTGCAGTTCTTGTAGATACTGCGCATTAAAAGGGATCTCCACATAGTTGGTGTTGTGAAAAGGCCTGTAATAAGAAGAGGTTAGAGGGTAATTGTCTCCTCTGGTGAAGTACTCCTCCTCTGGAGCCTCGTACTCATAGGATTGTTGGTAGCTTTGCTGGTCCTGATAACACCAAGTGTAGTAGTCTTCCCGTGGGGTAGGCAGGTAGTCAGCCATCAGCCTTCAAGTACTAGTTCTCGGGCCTCCTGTTTTGAAAGGGGGGGGGGCCTGCTGTCTAGGACTGCAGTTGTTAAAGTCCTCAGAGAAATCTCGAGCCTCGAGATCTCCTGTGTGCAAGCTTGATGCAGTTCGAAAAGTTTTCTTAAGTTCTTCTGATGCAATACAGGTTTTGTACAAAATAACAGACAAGTTATGAGCTAATTGATTGGTGGAAACTTTTGTTACTAAAGCAAGGTCAAGATACTCAAGGCTAGAGGTTCGGGAACGTTCATACCCCTCCTGAATGGATTTTTCCCATGCTTCAGACATAAGGGCTAAAAGTTCACAGTTACCATAATTTCCCAAGGATAAATTCCCGTATTAGGTTAAACATGGCAATTCCTTACTGGATTAAAACAATGCTTCAGGATCATACAGGTGTGCCCTTGGGCGTACTCACGGCCACTCGCCTTCACTGCCAAGTTAGGACCTGTCCTTTTTCCTTACACAAAGCTCTTCACCCAGTCAGTAAAAACCATGCTTAATTCTAATCCGCAAATTACCACAAAGGAAAAGATAGCACTTATGAATTCTTAACACAAAATCTGAACACAGTAGTGAAAATCAGGATTTGGGTAAGTACGACCCTTACCTCGCACTCTTGGCACCTTGACCTCTTGTGGGTTCTACTCCGCCATATCTTTAGCTAGCTCTGATACCATGAAATCGACCTTCCTAACGCCGGCGATGCTCGCCGAAGTGTTCGCAAGGTCGCGGAAGCTCTTTTCAAGAAGAAGGAAAGTAGCAACAAGAAATAAGGAGAAGATATGGAGAAACTCTCGGATTCTTATTGCTAAATTCCACAAACACTTGATTTCTAATTTCTCTTGTGTTCATTACAATGGATGCGTGCCCCTTATCATAGAGGGCACGGTGATTGTAAGCGCACACATCAGCATATAGTACCTATACTAGAGTAGGCCTATAGCCTTTACAGAAGACTCCAAGGGAAGTCTTGTCCTAGGCGTAGCCTTTATATCCTAAGGCGTAGCCTTTACAGAAGACTCCAAAAAATATCTTATCCTAAGGCGTAGCCTTTATATCCTAAGGCATAGCCTTTACAGAAGACTCCAAAAGACATCGCTGTCATAGGCCGGTAGCTCGTCCTTTGGCTAGGCTCGTCCTCTTGCTAGGCTTTGACTTCTTATTTTGTAGCTATAGCTACTACGTACTGTACAACAGGAACCTACTTTCCTGTATTAGCTTCTATACTTCTGAAATCGACCTTCCTAACGCCGGCGATGCTCGCCGAAGTGTTCGAGGTCGCGGAAGCTCTTTTCAAGAAGGAAAGTAGCAACAAGAAATAAGGAGAAGATATGGAGAAACTCTCGGATTCTTATTGCTAAATTCACACAACACATGGATTTCTAAGAATTCTGCGATGTTCATTTATAATGGAGGCGTGCCCCTTATATAGAGGGCACGGTGATGTAAGCGCTCACATCAGCTGGTGGTATGAGCTAAGCGCTTACATCAGCATAATAGTACCTATACTAGAGTAGGCCTATAGCCTTTACATAAGACTCCAAGGGAAGTCTTGTCCTAGGCGTAGCCTTTATATCCTAAGGCGTAGCCTTTACAAAAGACTCCAAAAGAGATCTTATCCTAAGGCGTAGCCTTTATATCCTAAGGCATAGCCTTTACAGAAGACTCCAAAAGACGTCGCTGTCATAGGCTGGTAGCTCGTCCTTTGGCTAGGCTCGTCCTCTTGCTAGGCTTTGACTTCTTATTTCGTAGCTATAGCTACTACGTACTGTACAACAGGAACCTACTTTCCTGTATTAGCTTCTATACTTCCCACCACGCTCCGCCTGCTACGGGTCAGTGGTAGCTATACTTCCCACCACGCTCCGTCTGCTACGAGGCAGTGGCATTGTATAGTGGGGTGCCGTTTGCTGGTACTAGGGCTTCTTCCAGATTGTCCACAGCTGTGGCCTTCTCCGCTTGCACAGGGGTAGTATGAAAGGTAACCGTATTACCTTGTATACGTACTCCCCCATCCATAGTTCGCAAGAAGTTGCATCCAAGAATGAAGTGGATTCCAGTCTTTGGCTTTATGTGGAAACTGTATGTGCAGGGGATTTGGAAGCTGCTACCTCCGATGTACATCTTTCCCTGCTTGAGTCTCCTGTTCGTCATTTGTTGAGAGTTGACTCCGTTGACTTGTATGATGCAATTAGTTGGTGCCAGTGCTTCAGGTGGTACTGATGCTTCATCAATGCAGCACGTGGTAGCTCCTGTGTCTAGTATTGCTTGTACTTGGAACCTGGGAAGATTTGGTATTTCAAGTACAATAAGCATACTATAGAGCATGTTGTTTACCATTCTTGGTTCCGAGTTGAGCTGGGTTGCTCTGTCTATTGCACTTGCTGGGAATAGAACATTAGTATGTCTTTTTCCTTCCGCTGGTTCTGCTGCCGATTTTTCTCCCTTTTTCTTATAGTGTTCGTGCAGGTCTGCTTCTAACTCCTGTGCTCTCCCTTCGACTTCTTTCATCAGCCGCTCAATTTCTCCCTCGCACCATGCAATATAGTATCGTTGCTCCTGCATAAGTTTGCATTTGGGGCAATGGAGTTTCACCTTTCGCATTGTTTGGTGCATGCAGTATGTGCCTCTTTGTGGGCGGTTTTCTTCTCCTGTGCGGCTGATCCTTCCGCTTGCTGTTGCGTTGGAGTGTAGCTGCTTCACCTTGGTGTTGTGAGTGTTCTGCAAGCTGCTAGCCGGATTGCTGAAGGCTTCTGGGTGTTTATCCAGTAGTGCTGTTGTCCTTTCGATCAGGAGCCCAATTTCACATTGCCTTTTCATGTCATAGTCATTTGTCACTAGGTCCTTTAGAATCTTTTGAGTGTGGTCATAAATTTCCTGCACAATGAATCCAGGATGCTTTGTGCGGAGTGGCAGCTGCTTGTTTCGTGGGATGTAATGAACCACACATTTGTGCATGATAGATTCTATAGGGAGTATAGTAGTGTGGAAACTATAAAAGAGTTCCCTAGTATCCCTGAATCTCCTTGTACTCCCATCAATCAGGCATGCTTCTTCCGGGCGATATAACCATTGCCCAGTAAAGCATATTCTTCCATCCTTGTCTTGGAAAATCTTCTTGATAATTATGACATAAGGCTCTTCATTCTTTGTGTTAGGGAAAAGCATTACCTCATCAGCCAGATT
Source organism: Trichopus zeylanicus subsp. travancoricus (assembly GCA_005019695.1). NCBI lineage: Eukaryota > Viridiplantae > Streptophyta > Magnoliopsida > Dioscoreales > Dioscoreaceae > Trichopus > Trichopus zeylanicus. Next base: position 8,389 of record RXID01016222.1, on the reverse strand, counting down.
GTAGGTTTCTTCATTTAAGTTGAAGCAATGCAACACTTTCTTCTTCCTCTGCTTCTTCCCTTGGCATTGATCCTTCTCTTCTTGTGGAAGGTGATATGCCTCTTTGACCTCTCCGTGGCTGACTTCCTTCAGACGGAGTATTTCAGCTTCTGCTGCTGTATTGTCCTGCGGGGCATTTGCTTCATTGTTTATTGAGGAGTTGGCAGGTTTCTTTCCCTTAGCTGATCCTTCCTCATAGTTCCAGCCAGTAGCTTCGCTGGCCTTGGGAAAAGGCAAGTAGAATGATGGGGGTGGTGAGTATCGGACATAATAATCAAACTTACCACTGGGTTCCCCTAGGGTATCCCATTCCTTCTTCTTGCCAAAGGCATGGATGCCTCCTTTATCTGGAAGGGGGTTAAACACAGCCCCTTCTACAATGTCGGATTCTGTGTCCTTTCTTGGTCCTCCTGGTTCTTGATTCGTCTTAGCAGTTGTAAGAGTATTCTTCTTCTTTTTCCTGGCCTTCTTTAGATTTGTAGTGTTTGGATCTTGCGGCGTTTCTTGTAGCTGGGTGATCTCCTCGTAGCCGTGTTGCTCTTTAATCGTCTGTTTGAACTTCCCGCAATGGAGTTGCTGTGGTGATTCCCTTTCGTAGCGAGGGCAGCTTTGGTGCTTGTCTTCGATTTCTAGCATAAAGAGCGTAGTCGTTTGATTTAGCATACCACGGGGGTTTGTTACCTCTTCAGAGTTGGTCCTGCTTGGTTCTTCCCTTCTTGCAAAAGTCTCCTCACATAGCCCGAGCTGTTCGGGTTTTATCAAGAGGGCTCCTTTGTTCTGTTGTGCGGATGGTAGGGTCCACATTTTATTGAGGAAGCCTCTTCGGAAACTTCCTTGGTTCCGCTGCCCAGACTCCGTTGTTGTTCTAGATATTGCTGGAGTCGTGTTGGCCGCTGGTGGGTAACCTGGGGGTCCTGGTTCCATTGAAGTATCTGTGGGGGGCATGTACGGCCCGCCCGGAGATGTTGCCGAGGTTAGTGTACTTGTGTACAATCTCTCAGATAGCCTTTCGACTAGCTTTTGCAGGACAGGGTACTCCATCTCCGGTACTTCTTCCTTGATGCCTGCTGCAATAGTAGCACTATGAGGGGGACAAGTGTTACCTTCCTCTTCATGCTTTTCAGAAGGTATGCTGGCTGGTTCCTCCTCATCAGGCTCCTTCTCGTCCTCTTCGTTTCCCAATCCAGTTGGTTCGGGCTTTGGTTGAGCCTCTCCTTCAGCTGTTGTCTTGCAGACACTTTCCTGTAATAGGATACTTGTGCACTCCAGTTCCTCGCTTGCTTCTGCATCCTTTTCTTTAAGCGTCTCAGAGTCTTTTTGCAGGCTTGCGCCTAGCTCTAATTCCTTGACTCTTTCTTTGTAGTAGCCCACCTCCTTCTCCAGCCGTTCAATTTTTCCTTCACACCTTTCTTGCATCAGCCTCTGGTTAGGGAATGTTTTTTTTTCGATGATCATTTACAATGGAGGCGTGCCCCTTATATAGAGGGCACGGTGATGTAAGCGCTCACATCAGCTGGTGGTATGAGCTAAGCGCTTACAGCAGCATAATAGTAACCTATGCTAGGGTAGGCCTATAGCCTTTACATAAGACTCCAAGGGAAGTCTTGTCCTAGGCATAGCCTTTATATCCTAAGGCGTAGCCTTTACAAAAGACTCCAAAAGAGATCTTATCCTAAGGCGTAGCCTTTATATCCTAAGGCATAGCCTTTACAGCAGACTCCAAAAGACGTCGCTGTCATAGGCTGGTAGCTCGTCCTTTGGCTAGGCTCGTCCTCTTGCTAGGCTTTGACTTCTTATTTCGTAGCTCTAGCTGCTACTGTACTGTACAACAGGATTCTACTTTCCTGTATTAGCTACTATACTTCCCACCACGCTCCGCCTGCTACGGGACAATGGTAGGTATTGCCGGCGTCTGCTTGTCGCGCGCTCTTTTGTTCAGGAACCATTTGCGGATATTGGCTTCAGAGATTGGTCCATGTAGTCTGAGCGCCCAAGTCAGGTCCAGTGTTTGTCGCTTGCTAGGGGGCCTGTCACTTTGACGGAAAAGGCTATTGAGTATCCGCAGTTGCGTTGGTGGCGGTGCCCACCGTCGTCCGGCTGTGGGTTCTGTGTTGCATGCCTTTGGCCATCTGTGTTGCATGGAGCCTGTCAGGTGCTCCCTTGTGTTCTGGATAAGCAGCTTGATTTCAGATTGCTGCTCCTTGTCATAGTCTGTACATGCTATGTCCTTGAGAATTCCGTTGGTGTGGTCGTAGAGTTCTTGTATGATGAATCCCGGGTACTCTGTACGCCTTGGTACTTGCTCACCCTGTGGGATGTAGTGAACCACACAGTTGTGCATGCCGCTCTCTGCAGGGACTACCTCAGTATGGAAACTATAGAAAAGTTTCCTTGTATCCCTGGATTCTCTTGGACTCCCTTCTTCTGTGAGTGCTTCCTTTGGGCGGTACAGCCATTGTCCTATGAGGGACACCTGTCCTCCTTTGTCTTGGAAAATCCCCCTGATAATAATTACATAGGGATTTTCATATAACGATTCGGGCGCTAGTAGTACCTCGTCATGAAGATGGTAGGTTTTTCCATCTAGCCTGAATGCGAGGTAGCGTAGTTTCTCCTCTGGGCCCCTTCCGGAGGTTAGGACCGCCGCTCCTACGGGCTTTGCTGGGTACTCCTCTTGTGCCAGGGGAGAAGTACTTGTTGTTGGGGTAATGGAGCTTTGCCCGTTGGTATGCCTAGTGCACCCTTCCTTTTGCGGTTGGCATCCTTCCTCGAGTTCCTGTAGGACATATATGACTTCATGTTGTATGAGTGGGCGGAGGGAGTTGTGGAGGTTCTGAGGATCCTCCCCTTCTGAGATGCTGTAAATTGCATCACTCTGGTCTTCGCCTTCCTGCACAGATATTAAGCCATAATTATCTGGAACATCTAGTTGCTCGAAGATGGCAACCCTTTTCACATTCTTTCTGTCATTAGGGCATTCTCTGGCGAAATGCCCCATGTCTCCGTAGAGGTAGCACTTGCAGCGTCTGTTGCGCACAAGGTGCTTCCTTCTCTCAATGCGCACGTGGGTGTCGTGCGGCTTTCCTTTGTATGTCTTCGCCTTTCTGACCCCGTACTTCTTTTTTGTGGTGTAGTAGCCTGGGATCGGGATCTTGCTGCAGAAGGAAAGATCCTTGAGGGATCTTTTGAATGCTGCGTCTTTGCATTCCTCCTCCAAGTATTTGTAGGCGAATAGTATCCTGGGTATCACCCCGATGTCTACTCCAGGATATCTCTGATCGAAGGCCGCCTTCATTCTTCGGCCAATGTCTCCCGGCATTTTTAACCAGAATTTCTCAGATAGCTCCGTGCTTATAAACAACCTTCCGGTTTTCGTAGCTAACCTGAGGTAGTCATTCATGTATAAAAGGATATCTTTCATGTTTGTACATGAAAGTCTTTCCAAGTCCCGGTACGCCGTGTCTTGAGCCAATGTTGAACCTTGGGCTGGATCCTCCAATGAGAAGACTCTTCTCATCTGGGAAAGGATGTTTTGAGTGCCATCCCTTCCTCCTCCGGCTGTAATAATGGCTTGGTATTCTGCGCCATCTAGCATACGCCATTGCACCCATGCAAGCCTGGCTGTTTCCCCTAGGAGGTTTTCCATGTATTCAATCTTGTCGCGCGCATCAGTGAATCCTTGCGCGGCAACATGGTTCCTCGTGATGGTTTCCCATCTTGCAAATGTTTCCTCAAATAGCCCGAGCTGTTCGGGTATTATCAAGAGGGCTCCTTCGTTCTGCTGTGCGGACGGTAGGGTCCACCTTTCATTGTTGAAGCCTCTTTGGAAACTTCCTTGGTTCCGCTGCCCAGACTCCATTGTTATTTTGGATATTGCTGGAGTCGTGTTGGCCGCTGGTGGGTAACCTGGGGGTCCTGGTTCCATTGAAGCATCTGTGGGGGGCATGTACGGACCGCTCGGAGATGTTGCTGAGGTTAGTGTACTTGTGTACAACCTCTCAGATAGCCATTGGGCTAGTTTTCGCAGGGCAGGGTACTCCATCTCCGGTACTTCCTCTTCGATGCCTGCTGCAATAACATTAGCACTATGAGGGGGGGACAAGTGTTACCTTCTTCCTTATGCCTTTCAGAAGGTATGCTGGCTGGTTCCTCCTCATCAGGTTCTTTCTCATCATCTACGTCTCCCCATCCAGTTGGTTCGGGGGGGCCATAGTAGATATACTCCGGGGGAGTATATTTGACATAGTAGTCGTACCTCCCACTAGGCTCCCCTAGTGTGTCCCAGACTTCATCTGGTTGTTGGGAAAGCACGTCCCTTCTGCCTTCAGGAGGATCTTCGTCCTCGTCGGGATATACATCCCACTTTGGGGCTCTGATTGGTATTCCATCTCTCCTTCTCCTTCAGGGAACCCCTCTTTACAGAGCTGATGAAAGTAACTTTCGTCGTCACTTTCCTCTTCATCTTCCTCCAGTAGGATGGCCAGTATATGAGGAGTCCTGAGCTCCTCTTCATCATTGAATGCCTCCTCATCTCTTGGGAGGTAGCAGGATCTTCTCGGCATTTCTGCCGGCTTGTAGCTTCCGAACCGCAGAGAGATGCTCCCATCAAGGAGGCTCCTGCTCATGACCTCCTCAGGTTGAGTCGGTGCGGAGAGCTTCGTTGGTCGGACAGTCCAGCTGCGTCCTTGCAGCGCCTCTGCTGAGTACCTACGTCCTGGGAGGGCGTGTACTCCATGGCTTGCTAGGTAGTCGACGACTCCTTGAATTTCGTAGGCAAATCCTACGTTTGGGGTATTCGAGAGCCTTCCTACCATGCCTCTAGTGATTAATAAATTGGACTCACCACTTTGCCAGTTCTCGTATCCCTTAGTTAGGATAGAGACTTGTATGTGCTTGTAGAAGTCCTTGACAGTCATCATGACGTTTGGTATAACGTACACCAGTTGACTGCCTTTTGCTAGGTCCACCTCCATCGTGGCCAGTAGTGCTTTGTTTCCTTCCCACCGGTTGTCACGAAAGACGACCAGAGCCATGGTACCAACCTCCTGTCGGTGTAGGATCTGGAGTCGAAGTTGCAGCACACCGAGGTGTATGTACTGCATCCCGCTTTGCCGTAGTTGATGGTAGCTTTCCTCCTGTATGCATGGGAGGTCTACCTGGTCATTGTCGACACAGAGGATTGCCTCCTCCGATCTATGTGTGTACACCCGATGGTGCACATCGTCCTTCCGGGAGTGGTACAGAACCTCCGCTGGAACTATGGCAGCTCTCTCTTGCATTGATAGTTTTAATTGTACCTGAGGATCGATCTGCTGCTCTAGTGTGTCTTGGGGGGTGTTTCTCCCCATCAGGAGTCTACCCATTCTCCTGGTTGTTTGTTGAGCCGTATGAAGGTGCCTGTGGCTCCTCCGGTATCCCCGAATCTGATCTTCGCACATCGGAGATGGTGCTGGGATAGGTAGCCCTTTGTAAACCAACTGTGTGTTGGTTCCTGGGGCCATCGCCTCCAAGCTTTTGCACTTCCTCAGCTAGTATTTGGTAAGGATCCCGAAAGACCCTTAGTTTGCCTCGTGCCTCCTGAGGCCTTCGTGTGCGCCTCTCGTGCTGTTGGAGAAGCTTGTCCAGCCGTTCAAGGCTGTTGCCTGGTTCTCTTTGCTGGGGTTGTTGCCTGAACGCCTCAAGTACGAGTCCCCGGGCCTCTTGTTTTGAAAGGGGCCTGCTGTCTAGGACTGCAGTTGTTAAAGTCTTCAGAGAAATCTCGAGCCTCGAGATCTCTTGTGTGCAAGCTTGATGCAGTTCAAAGAGTTGTTTTAAATTCTTTACGTTAACTCTTGATGCAATACAGGTTTTGTCGTAAATCACAGACAAGTTATGAGCTAGTTGATTGGTGGAAACTTTTGTTACTAAAGCAAGGTCAAGATACTCAAGGCTAGAGGTTCGGGAACGTTCATACCCCTCCTGAATGGATTTTTCCCATGCTTCAGACATCTGGGCTAAAAGTTCACAGTTACCATAATTTCCCAAGGATAAATTCCCGTATTAGGTTAAACATGGCAATTCCTTACTGGATTAAAACAATGCTTCAGGATCATACAGGTGTGCCCTTGGGCTTACTCCCGGCCACTCGCCTTCACTGCCAAGTTAGGACCTGTCCTTTTTCCTTACACACAGCTCTTCACCCAGTCAGTAAGAACCATGCTTAATTCTAAGCCGCAAATTACCACAAAGGAAAAGATAGCACTTATGAAATCTTAACACAGCATCTTAACACAGTAGTGAAAATCAGGATTTGGGTAAGTACGACCCTTACCTCGCACTCTTGGCACCTTGACCTCTTGGGGGTTCTACTCCGCCATATCTTTAGCTAGCTCTGATACCATGAAATCGACCTTCCTAACGCCGGCGATGCTCGCCGAATCGTTCGAGGTCGCGGAAGCTCTTTTTCGAGAAAGGAAGTAGCAACAAGAAATAAGGAGAAGATATGGAGAAACTCTCGGATTCTTATTGCTAAATTCACACAACACTTGGATTTCTAAGATTTCTGCGATTATTTTTCGATGATCATTTACAATGGAGGCGTGCCCCTTATATAGAGGGCACGGTGATGTAAGCGCTCACATCAGCTGGTGGTATGAGCTAAGCGCTTACATCAGCATAATAGTACCCTATGCTAGGGTAGGCCTATAGCCTTTACATAAGACTCCAAGGGAAGTCTTGTCCTAGGCAGAGCCTTTATATCCTAAGGCGTAGCCTTTACAAAAGACTCCAAAAGAGATCTTATCCTAAGGCGTAGCCTTTATATCCTAAGGCATAGCCTTTACAGAAGACTCCAAAAGACGTCGCTGTCATAGGCTGGTAGCTCGTCCTTTGGCTAGGCTCGTCCTCTTGCTAGGCTTTGACTTCTTATTTCATAGCTCTAGCTGCTACTGTACTGTACAACAGGATTCTACTTTCCTGTATTAGCTACTATACTTCACGGAAGTATAGAAGCTAATACAGGAAAGTAGGTTCCTATTGTACAGTACGAAGTCAAAGCCTAGCAAGAGGACGAGCCTAGCCAAAGGACGAGCTACCAGCCTATGACAGCGACGTCTTTTGGAGTCTTCTGTAAAGGCTATGCCTTCGGATCTTAAAGGCTTACGCTTAGGATAAGATCTCTTTTGGAGTCTTTTGTAAAGGCTACGCTTAGCTCAAAGGCTATGCTATGCAAGGACTTCCCTGGAGTCTTATGTAAAGGCTATAGGCCTACCCTAGCATAGGGTACTATTATGCTGATGTAAGCGCTTAGCTCATACCACCAGCTGATGTGAGCGCTTACATCACTGTGCCCTCTATATAAGGGGCACGCCTCCATTGTAAATAAACATCGCAGAAATCGAAAAATAATCGCAGAGAGGTTGCAATAAGAATCCGCGAGTTTCTCCATATCTTCTCCTTATTTCTTGTTGCTACTTCCTCCTTGAAAAAGAGCTTCCTCGACCTCGGAACTTCGGCGAGCATCGCCGGCGTTAGGAAGGTCGATTTCATGGTATCAGAGCTAGCTAAAGATATGGCAGAGTAGAACCCCCAAGAGGTCAAGGTGCCAAGCGTGCGAGGTAAGGGTCGTAATTACCCAAATCCTGATTTTCACTACTGTGTTAAGATGTTGTGTTAAGAATTCATAAGTGCTATCTTTTTCCTTTGTGGTAATTTGCGGATTAGAATTAAGCATGGTTTTTACTGACTGGGTGAAGAGCTTTGTGTAAGGAAAAAGGACAGGTCCTAACTAGGCAGTGAAGGCGAGTGGCCGTGAGTAAGCCCAAGGGCACACCTGTATGATCCTGAAGCATTGCTTTCATCTAGTAAGGAATTGCCATGTTTAACCTAATACTGGAATTTATTCTTGGGAAATTATGGTAACTGTGAACTTTTTAACCCATATGTCTGAAGCATGGGAAAAATCCATTCAGGAGGGGTATGAACGTTCCCGAACCTCTAGCCTTGAGTATCTTGACCTTGCTTTAGTAACAAAAGTTTCCACCAATCAACTAGCTCATAACTTGTCTGTTATTTACGACAAAACCTGTATTGCATCAAGTGTAACTTAAAGAAACTAAAACAACTCTTTGAACTGCATCAAGCTTGCACACAAGAGATCTCGAGGCTCGAGATTTCTCTGAGGACTTTAACAACTGCAGTCCTAGACAGCAGGCCCCCCCCTTTCAAAACAGGAGGCCCGAGAACTAGTACTTGAAGGCTGATGGCTGACTACCTGCCTACCCCACGGGAAGACTACTACAATTGGTGTTATCAGGACCAGCAAAGCTACCAACAATCCTATGAGCCTTCTTACAGCACCAACTATGTGGAG
>RXID01016220.1:0-22155 GCA_005019695.1 Trichopus zeylanicus subsp. travancoricus | reverse complement strand
CTGCTACTATTGCTACTACTGCTTCTACTACTATAACTACTACTCTTATTGCTACTTCTCCTACTACTATGATTTATACTGCTACAACTATTGCTACAACTACTGTTGCTGTTGTTGCTACTACTACTACTACTACTAATACTGCTAATACCACTACTACAACTATTACTACTACTTCTATTACTATTGCTGCTACTACTGCTACTGCTACTACTTTTATTAACGCTACTACAATTAGCACTACTATTACTTCTAGTACCACTTGCACTACTATTACTACAACTATTGCTACTACAATTACTACGACTACTTCAAGTACCACTTCCACTACTATTCTACTACTACAACTACTACTACTACTACTTTTACTTCTACTACTATAACTACAACAACTACTACTACTACTAAACTACGAGTACTATAATTATTGCTCCTTCTCCTCCTCCTCCTCCTCCTCCTCCTACTACTATTAATACTACCCCTACTACAATAACTACTACTACAACTATTACAATCATTAATTTTTCTCCTACACCTATTCCCACTACTACACCAACTATACAACAACAACAATAATTACTACTTCTACCATGTCTAATTGTACTAATACCACTACTACTACTATTACTACTACTATTACTACTACTACTACTACTACTTTTACAACTGCCACTACTACTATTTCTACTGCTACTCCAACTACTACTACTACTACTACTCCTCCTCCTCCTACTACTACTATTACTCTAGCCCTTCTTGTCCCCGTGTTTTAGTAGTTCTTGCATGCGTCAAATCGCTTTCTTTTTTACCCTAACTCATTTTTCCTAAAGAACTCCAATGTCTGAACCCGAGAAACTGAGCTATCTTTTATATTCTATATTCTAAACTTTCAATTCTACCCGAGGAAAAAGAAATGAAATGAGATACCATGAAATGAGATACCTTTTCTATTTTCTACCGAGCTTCTCTATTCTCTACCTCTACCACTCTGACTATTACTACTACTACTACTATTACTACTACTACAATTACTACTGCTTATCCTATTCTTGTTACTACTCCGACTACTACTATTAGTACTCTAACTACTACTCCTACTACTACTACTACTACTACTACTACTTCGACTACTACTACTAGTGATACTAGTACTAATACAACTACCACTATTACTACTTTTGCTACTCCAAAAATGACAACTACTACTACCTCAATTGCTACTCCTTCTACAACAGCTACTCCTACTCCTACTACTACTACTACTACTACTACTAATAATAATAATAATAATAATAATAATAATAATAATAATAATAATGATAGTAAGAAAAATAATAATACTACAACTACTATTTCTACTAATACTACTACTACTATTGCTGCTACTATGACTACTACTTCTATTACTATTGCTACTGCTACTTCTACAATTTCTGCAACTGCTACTACACTACTACTACAACTATAACTACTAGTACTTCTACAACTCCTACAAGAACTACAACTACTCCTACCACTACTACTAATACTACTAATACTTTTCTAACTTCTACTACTTCTACAACTACTACTTCTACTAGTACCACTACCCCTAATACTATTACTACCAATCCTACTACTACAACTTCTACTTCCTACTACTATTGCTCCTACTACGACTCTACTATTATTACTATTACTAGTACTACTACGATTACTAGTACTAGTAGTACCACTACTACTATTACTAGTACTAGTACTACTACTATTTTTACTACTACTACTACTTGTACTACTACTACAACTGCAAATAGTACTATTACTACAACTATAGCTATCGCTAATATAACTACCACTACTACAACAATAACTGTTACTTCTACTACTATTACAACAACAACTACAACTGCTACTACTGATGCTGCTGCTGCTACTCCTTCTACTACTACCACAACTACTACATCTACTACTACTACTACAACAACAACTACTACTAATATTAAGAATACTAATTCTACTACTGCTGCAGCTACTACAACTATTACAACTACGACAACCACTACCACTACTACCGCTATGGCTACTACTATTGCTACTACTACTACTATTTCCACTACCGCTTCCACTACTACTACTACTGCTACTAGTACTACTCCTACCACTACTACTACTATTACTACTACTACAACTACTGCTACTACTACGACTACCAATACTACTACTACTACTACTACTACTACTAGTAGTAGTACTTCGGCTGCTTCAACTTCTACTTGTACTACTGTAGCTAATACTACAACTACGACTACTGCTGCTTCTTCTTCTTCTACTACTACTCCTGCTGCTGCTACTACTACTACTCCTCCCACTACTAGTCCTAGTACTACTACTACAATTTCTACTACTATTTCTACTCCTACATCTACAACAACAACAACTACTATAACTACTATTACTACTACTGCTTCTACTGCTGCTTCTATTACTACAACTACTTCTGCAACCACTACTCCTACAACTACCTCAACTAACACTACTATTGTAACTACAACTACACTACTACTAAAATTACTTCTACCAGTCCTACTACTATTACCACTATGAGTACTACTATTACTACTACTAATACTACTATTTCTACTACAACTACAACTATTGCTACTACTACTATTACTACTACCCCAACTACTAATAATACTACTGCTACTACTACTTCTACTACTATTACTACTACTACTACTACAACTTCTCCTAAAATAACTCCTACAATTACTTTGGATACTAGTATTACTACTACCACCACTATTCATATTATTGGTACTGCTACTACTACTATTACTACTGCTACGACTTCCACTACTACTACAATTGCTATTACTACTACTTCTGCTACTACTACTACTTCTACTACTGGTACAACTACTACTACAACTACTACAACAATAACTACTGCTGCTGCTATTGCTATTACTATGACTGCTTCTACGCCTGCTACTACTACTGCTACTACTAGTATTGCTATTGCTATTGCAACTACCTCTACAACTACTAATATATCTACAACTACTACACAACTACTACAACTGCTACTACGAGCACTGTACAACTACGGCTATTACTACTGCTACTACTACTACCACCACTATAACTACAGCTACTAGTACTATTACTGCTGCAATTACTGATACTACTACCACACTATTGATACTAGTACTATTATTGCTACCACTACTATTATTACTACTACTACTACTGTTACTACTACTTTTTCTACCACTAATACAATTACTAATGCCACAGTCACTACTACTACTACTACTGCAAATACTACCAGTACTACTACAACTACAACAACCACTATGATTATTGCTGCAACTATTACTACTAAAATAGCTACAACTACCACTACTACTGTTGCTACTAATACTACTTAAACTACTACTACTACTACAACTACTACTACTACTAATGCTACTACTACTACTACTACTACTATTGCTACTACTACTACTACTACTACTACTACCACTACTACTACTACTATTACTATTACTACTGCTATACCTGTTGCTGCTGCCACTAGTACTACTACTACTACTACTACTATTACTACTACTAATGCTACTATAAGTCCTACTTTTGACACTAATACTACTACTACAAGAATCACAACTACTATTAATACTACTACTACAACTACTATCAATTCTGCTACTACTATTGCAACTACTACTACTACTACTACTGCTGCTACTACTATTACTAATACTACTAAAATAACTTCTCCTACTACTACTAGTACTTCTACTTCTGCTACTACTACTACTACTACTACAAATGAAACTAATACTACTACTATTACTACTACAAAAAATACTAGTAGTACTACAACTGCTGCTCCTGCTACTATGACTACTAATACTACTACAAGTACTACAACTACTACTACTGCTACTACTATTTGTGCTGCTGCTACTACTACTACTACTACTACTACTACTACTACTACTACTACTACTACTTCTACTACAACTACTACTACTACTACTACTACCTGTACTACTACTACTGCTACGACTACTACACTACTACTAGGACTACTTCAAAACTACTACTACTACTATTTCTTATACTACTACCACCACCACCACTACTACTACTAGTGCTTCAATAACTACTTGTACTAGTACTTCTACTACCACTCCTACTCCTACTACTACTCCTCCTCCTCCTCCTACTACTACTAGTACAACAACAACAACAACAACTACTACTACTACTACTACTGCTGCTGCTGCGACTACTACTACTATCATTACAACTCCTACTACTACTGCTACTACTTTTACTCCTCCTTCTACTATGACTATTACTACTACTACCAATACTACTACTATGATGACTACTACTACTACTCCTCCTCCTCCTCCTCCTCCAGCTACTGCTACTGCTACAACAGCTAGTGCTACTACTTTAACTCTAACCCCTAAAACTACTCCTACAACTTCTTTTGCTACTAGTGTTGCAAAAGTGGTACTAGTAGTAGTAGTTGTAAAATTTCTAGTAAATAGTAGTAGTATGAGTAGTAGTCAGAGTGGGAGATTGCATGGGAGTAGTAGTAGTAGTGGTAGACGTAGTAGTAGTGGTAGTACTAGTCATAGTAGTAGTAGTAGTAATAGTAGCAGTAGTAGTAGCAGGAGTAGGAGTAAGTAGTAGTAGTAGTAGTAGTGGTGGTGGTTATAGTAGTAGTAGTAGTAGCAGCCATAGCAGTAGGAATTGTAGCAATAGTATTAGCTGTAGTAGTTATAGTAATAGTAGTAGTAGTCATAGTTGGAGTAGCAAAAGCAGTAGGGTTGTAGTTATGGTAGTTGTTGTAGTAGCAGTAGTACTTGTAATAGTCGTATTAGTAGTAGCAGTATAAGTAGTAATAGTTGTAGTAGTATTCATAAAAATAGTTATAGTAGTAGTACTAGTAGTATTTGTAGTAGTAAAAGGATTAGGAATCGCAATAGTAATATTATTATTCGTAGTAGTAGTAGTAGTTATTGTTGTTGTTGTAGTTGTAGTAGTAGTAGCAGCAACAGCACCAGCAGTAGTAGTAGTAATGGTAGTAGTGGTAATAGTAGTAGTAGTAGGTGCAATAGCAGTAGCAGAAGTAGCAGTAGTAGTTTGTGTAGAAATTATAGTAGTAGTAGTTGTCATTGTTGTAATGGTAATAGTAGTGGTTATAGTGGTAGTAGTAGTAGCAGCAGTAGTACTAATAGTAGTAGTAGTAGTATGAGCAGAAGTGGCAGTAGTAGTATTAATCGTAGAAGCTACAGTAGTGGTTGAAGCAGCAATAGTAGTAGTAGAAGTAATAGTAGTAGGAGAAGTTGTAGTAGGTGTAGTAGTAGTAGCAACCACAATAACATCAGTAGCAGTAGTTGTAGTAGTAGTAGTAGTAGTTTTAGCAGCTGTAGTCACAACGGTTGTTGTAGTTATAGTAGCAATAGTATTACTAGTAGTGATAATAGCAATAGAAGCTGTAATAGTAGGGGCTGTAGTAGCGGTAGTTGCAGCAATAGTAGCTGCAGGAGCAGTAGTAGTAGCAGTAGTTATAGTAGTAGTAGTTGCAGTAGTATTAGTAATAGTAGTCATAGTAGCAAAAGTAGTAGTAGTAGTAGTACTAGCAGTAGTAGTAACAGTAGCAATCGCAGTAGCACTAGTAGTAGTAGCGAAAGTTGTAGCAGTAGTACAAGTAGTAATAATAGAAGAAGCAGAAGTTGTAGTAGTAGCAGTCGTAGTGGTAGTAGACGTATTAAGGCTGGGAGAAGTAGTCGTAGATGTAGGTGTAGTAGCACCAGCAATCGCAGTAGTAGTAGCAGCAGCAATAACTGCAGTAATTACATTAGTTGTAGAAGTAGTGGTAATAGGAGTAATATTAGTAGTAGTATCAGTAGTAATAGCAATAATGGCTTTTGTAGCTGTAGTAGTAGTAGTAACAATAGTAGTAGTAGTAGTAGTAGCACTCGTAGCTGTAGTAGTAGGAGTAGTAGTTGTAGCAGTAGCAGTAGTAGCAGTTGTAGCTATAGTAGTATTAATAGTAATAGCAGCAACAAAAGATGTAGCAGTAGTAGTTGTGGTAGTAGAAGCAGTAACAATAGTCATAGTAGTAGTAGTGGTAGTAGTGGTAGTAGTGGTAGTAGTACTAGTAGTAGTAGCAATAGCACAAGTAGCAGTAGCAGCCATTATAATAGCAATAGTAGTAGTAGGAGGAGATGTTGTAGTAGTAGCAGTAGTAGTAGTTGGAGCAGCTGCATCAAAAGTAGTATTTGAAGTAGTAGTAGTAGCAGCAACAGTAGTAGTAGTAGTAGCAGTTGTAGTAATGGTGGTAGCAGTAGTAGTTTTAGTAGTAATAGCAGTACTAGTTGCAGCAGCAGTAGTAGTGGCATTAGTAGCAATAGGCGTAGTAGCAGAAGTAACAGAAACATTAGTCGCAGTAGCAGTAGTTGTGGAAGAAGTAGCAGTAGTACTAGTAGTACAAGTATCGGTAGTTGTAGCAGTAGTAGAAGTAGTAGTAGTAGTACTGGTAGTTGTACTAGTAGGAGTAGTACTAGTAGTAGTAGTTCTTGTAGTAGTACCAGTAGCTATAGTAATAGCAATAGAAGTGGTTGTAGTAGTAGTAGAAGTAGTAGTAGTAGTTGTTGTTGTTGTTGCTGTTGTAGTAATCTGAGGAGGAGTGGGAATAGAAGTAGTTGCAGTGGTGGTAGTAGTAGTAGTAGTAGCAGTAGTAATAGTTGGAGTAGTACTAGTAGGTCTATATGTTCCAGCGGGAGCAGGAGCAGTAGCAATAGTACTAGTAGTAGCTGTAGTAGTAGCATTAGTAGCAGTAGTAAAAGAAGCACTAGTTGTAGTAGTAGAATTAGTAGTAGTAGTAGTAGCAGTAGTAGTAGCACTCGTTGTAGTTGTAAAAGTAGTGGTAGTAATAAGAGGAGGAGTTGTAGTAGTAGTAGTTGTAGAAGGGTTAGTAACAGTAGTGAAGCAGTAGCAGTAGCAGTAGTACTATAAGTAGCAATAGTAATAAGAGGACGAGTAGTAGTAGCAATAGTAGTAGGGATAGTAGTAGGAGTAGAAGTTGGAGTAGAAGTAGTTGTAGTGGTAGTAATATAGTAGCTATAGTAGTAGTAGTGGCGGTAGTAGTCGTAGCAACAGTAGTAGGAGGAGGAGGAGGAGAAGTAGTAGAAGAAGAAGAAGTAGTAGTTGCAATAGTAGTATTAGCAGTAGTTGTAGTAGTAGTAGTAGTAGTTATAGTAGAAGTAGTAGTAGTAGAAGTAGTAGGAGTAGTAGTAGGAGTAGGAGTTGTAGTTGTAGCAATAGGGCTAGTAGGAGTACTAGTAGAAGTAGAAGTAGTGGTAGTGGTAGTAGTAGAAGAAGTCATAGTGGTAGTAGTAGTAGTAGTAGGAATAATAGTACTAGTAGTAGTAGCAATAGTAGTGGTAGTAGTATTAGCTATAGTAATAGTAGTATTGGAGGAGTAGAAGCAGTACTTGTTGTAGAAGTTATAGTAGTAGTGTAATTGTCATAGCAGCATTAGTAGTAGTAGTAGTTGCAGCAGCAGTAGTAGTAGCAGCAGTACTTGTAGCGAAAGTCATAGTAGTAGTAGTAGTAGTTGTTGTTGTTGTTGTAGTAGTAGTAGTTGTTGTTGTTATAGTAGTAGTAGAAGTAGTAGTAGCAGTATTAGCAGTAATAGTAGTGTTTGGAGTTTTAATAGTAGTAGTAGTGATTGTAATAGTAGTAGCAGTAGTAATTATGGCAGTAGTAATAGCAATAGTAGTTGTAGTAGTAGCAGTATTAGTAGTAGGAGGAGTAGTAGGAGAAGAAGTAGGAGTAGTGGAAAAAGGAGTAGGAGAAGCAATAGTAATAGTAGTACTAATAGCAGTAATTGTAGCAGGAGTAGTATTAGGAGTAGTAGTTATTATAGCAGTAGTAGTAGAAGAAGTAGCAATAGTAATAGCAGCTATAATAGTAGTTGTATTAGTAGTAAAAGTAGCATTAAAAGTAGTAGTTGTAATTGTCATAGTAGTAGTAGTTATTGTAGTACTAGTAGTGGTAGTAGTAGTACTCACAGTAGTAGTCGTAGTAGTAGTAGTGGTAGTTGTAGTAGAATTAGTAGTAGTTGTTGTAGTAGTAGTACTAGAAATAGTAGTAATAGTAGTACTAATAGTAGGATTAGGAGCAATAGCAGCAGTAGTAGTTGTAGTACCGGTAGTAGTAGCAGTTCTTGTAGCAGTAGTGGTAGTCATATATGTGGTAGTAGCAGAAATAGTAGTAGTAGTAGAAATAGTAGCAGTAGTAGTACTAGGAACAATGGTAGTAGTAGGAGTTGGAGCAATAGCAGCAGCTACAATAGTAGTAGTAGTAGTAGTAGTAGCAATTATTGTAGTAGTAGTGGTAGTAGCAGAAATAGTAGTAGTAGTAGAAATAGTAGCAATATTAGTACTAGGAACAATAGTAGTAGTAGGAGTAGGATTAGTAGCAGCAGCCACAGTAGAAGTTGTTGTAGTAGTAGTAGTAGTAGTAGTAGTAGTAGCTGTTCTTATAGTAGTAGTGGTAGTCATATTAGTGGTAGTAGCAGAAATATTAATAGTAGTAGAAATAGTAGTAGCACTAGCAATAGGAACAATAGTAGTAGTAGTAGAAGTAGTAGTAGTAATAGTAGGAGTAGTCATTGTTGCAGTAGGAGTAGTAGTAATAGCAGTAGGAGTAGTATTACTCGTTGAAGCAGTAGTTGTTGTAGTCATAGTAGTAGTAGAAGTACTAGTAGTAGTAGTGGCGGTAGTAGTAGTTGTTGTTATTGTAGTAGTAGGAGTATGAGTAGTAGCAGTACTTGTAGGACTGGTAATAGTACTAGTAGGTGTAGTTGTAGTATTAGTGTAGTAGTTCTAATTGTGGTAGTATGAGTAGTAGTAGCATAAGTAGTAGTGGTAGTAGTAGCAGATGTAGTAGTTATAGTAGTTGTAGTAGTAGTAGTAGTATTAGTAGAGGTAGAGTAGTAGAAGAAGTTGTAGTTGTAGCATTATTATAATTATTACTATTATTATTATTATTAGTAGTAGCACCAGCACTAGTAGTAGTAGTACGGGTCGTTGTTGTAGAAGAAGTAGTAGTTTTGGTTGTAGTAGTAGTCATACTAGGATTGGCAAAAGTAGTAGTAGTTGTTGTTGCAGTAGCATTGGCAACACTAGTAGTAGTAGTAGATATAGTAGTTGTAGTAATGGTAGTAGTGCTAGTAATAGTAATAGCCACAGAAGTACTAGTAATAATAGTTGGAAAAGTAGTAGGATTAGTAATAGGAATTGTATTTGTAGTAGTAGTAGTAATAGTAGTTGTACTAGTAGTTGGATAAGTAGTAGGAGTAGTAATAGGAGTAGGAGAAGCATTAGCAATAGTAGTAGTAATAGTAGTAGTAGTAATAATAGGAGTAGTAGAAGTAATAGTAGGAGTAGTAGTAGTAGTAGCTGTAGTAGTAGTAGTAGTAGTAGTAGTAGGAGGAGGAGGAGTACTAGTAGGAGCAGCAGTAGAAGTACTAGGAGTGGCAGTAGTAACAGTAGTAGTATTTGTATTAGTACTAGTAAAAGTGGTAGAACTAGTAGTAGTAGAAGTAGCATAGTAGCCGGACGTCGCATTAGGAGTACTAGTACTAGTAGTAGTAGTTGTAGTAGTAGTAGCAGCAGCAGTAGTAGTAGTAGTGGTAGCAACAGCAGCAGTAGTAGTAGTAGAAGTAGCAGAAGTATTAGTACTAGTAGCAATAGTAGTAGTAGTAGTAGTAGTAATAGAAGTAGTAGTAGTAGTAGTAGAAGTAGAAGTAGTAGTAGTTCTAGTAGCAGAAGAAGTAGTAGTACTAGTAGTAGAAGTCGTAGTAGTAGTAGTGGTAGTAGTAATAGTTGTAGCAGTAGTAGCAGCAGTACCAGTAGTGGTAGTAGTAGCAGTCGTAGTTGTTGTAGCAGTAATAGTATTAGGAATTGTAGTAATGGTTGTAGAAGTAGTAGTAGTTGTAGTAGCAGTAGCAGTAGTTGTAATTGTAGTAGTTAGAGAAGTAGTTGGAGCAGCAGTAGCTGTAGTAGCAGTAGTAATAGATGTAGTAGCAGTAGTAGTAGTAGCAATATTAATACTAGCAGCAATAGTAGTAGTCGTAATAGTAGTAGTTGTAGAAGTAGTTGTGGTAGTAGTTGTTGAAGGAGCAATAGCAGCAATAGTAGTAGTAGTAACTGCTGCTACAACAGTGGCAACTATCGCAGTAGCTGTAGTTGTAGTAGCCATAGTAGTAGGAGTAGCACTAGAAGTAGTAGTAGAACTAGTAGTGCTTGTAATAGTATTAGCAGTAGCATTAGTATTAGTAGTAGTAGCATTAGTAGTAGTAGTAGTAGTAGTAGTAGTAGTAGCATTCGAGCGAGTTATTGGAAACAAAGTAATAGTGGTAGTAGGAGTAGCAGCAACTGCAACAACAGTAGTAGTAGTTGCAGTAGTACAAGTAGTATTAGTAGTAGTAGAAGTAGTAGTGGTAGTAGAAGCAGTAGTAGTAGCAGTGGTAGCAGCAGCCGCAGCATTGGTTGTAGCAGTAGTAGTAGTCGTAGTAGTAGTAGCAATAGCAGCAGCAGTAGTAGTAGCAGCAGTACTAGCAGTAGAAGTATAGTACTAGTAATAGTAGTAGCAACAGTAGTAGCAATACAAGCTGCCACAGTTGTTGCAGTAGTAGCAGCACCAGCAGTAATTATAGTGGTAGTCATCATACTAGTAGTAGTATTAGTAGGAGCAACTGAAGTAGCAATAGTAGTAGTTGTAGTTGCAGTAGTAGAAGTAGTAGCGGCAGGAGTAATAGTAGCAGTATTAGCTGAAGTTGCTTTTATAATAGTAGTAGTAGGAGAAGTAGTAGTAGTTGTTGTTGTTGTAGTAGAAGTAGTAGTTGTAGTATTAGTAGTAGCAATAGGAGTAGAAGTAGTAGTAGTGGCAGTAGTAGTAGTAGTAGTAGTAGTAGTAGTAGTAGTGGTAGTAGTAGTAGTTGTACCAATGGTAGTAGGAGAAGTAGTAGCAGTAGTAGTAGAAATAGTTGTTATAGTATTTGTAGTTATAGTAGTAGTACTTGTAGTAGCAACAGAAGTAGTCATAGCAGTGGTAGCAATGGCAACAGTAGTAGTCGTAGTAGCAATAGTAGTAGTAGTAGTAGTCATAGTAGTAGTAGCAGAAGTAGTAGTGGTAGTGTAGCTCTAATAGTAGTAGAAGCAGAAGTAGAAAAATAGTGTAGCAATAGTAGTTGTACTAGCAGAAGTAGTAGTGGTGGTACTAGAAGCTGGAGTAGTCATAGTAGTTGTAGTGCTTGTAGTAGTTGTAGAAGCAGTATTAGTAGATGCAGTAGTAGTAATTGTAGTAGTAGCAGTAGTAGTAGCTATCGTAGCAATTGGAGTTGTAGTTGTTGTTGTTGTAGTAGTAGTAGTAGTAGTAGAGACAGGACTAGTTGTAACAAGAGTAGTAGAAGTAATAGTAGTAGTAGTAGTAGTAGCAATAGTAGTTGTAGTAGTTGCAGTAGTAGCACTAGTAGTAGTGGTAGCAGTAGTAGTATTCATTGTAGTAGTTGTAGTAGTTGTAGCATCAGTCGTAGTAGTAGCGGTAGCAATAGTAGTGGTAGTAGTCGTAGTAGTAGAAGTAGCAGAAGTGTATGTGGTAGTAATAATAGTGGTAGAAGTAGGAGTAGTAGTGTACTAGCAGTAGGAGGAGGAGGAGGAGTAGGAGTAGTAGTAGGAATAGGTGTAGGAGAAGTTGTAGTAGCACGTGTAGTAGTAGTATTAGCTACAACAGCAATAATAGTAGTAGTTGTATTTGCAGCCGTTGCAGCAGCAGTAGTAGTGGTAGTAGTTGCAGTAGTAGTAAGAGTCATATAAGCATTTGCAGTAGTAGTATTAGTAGTAGTAGGTGAAGTTGTAGGAGTAATAGTAGTAGTAGCCGTAGCAGCGACAATAATAGTATTAATGGTGGTACTAGTGGCAGTAGCAGTAGCAGCGACAACAACAACAATATTAGTAGTAATAGAAGCTGGAGCAGCAGTAGTAGTGGTGGTTATAGTAAAAGGAGTAGCAGTAGCAGTTGTAGTAATAAAAGTAGTAGTAGTAGGACTAGTAGTAATAGTACTTGTAGTAGTAGTAGTTGTTGTAGTAGCAGTAGTAATAGTAGTAGTTGTAGTAGTAGTAGTCATAGTAGTAGCAGTAGTAGTTAGCAATAGTAATTGTAGCAGTAGTAGTGGAGTAATAGCAGTAGGAGTAGCACTACTAGTAGTAGTTGTATTGGTGGTAGTAGTAGTTGGAGCAAGAGCCATAGTAGTAGAACTAGTAGTAGTCGAAGTTGTAGTAGTTGTAGTACTAGTTGTAGCAGCTGTAGTAGCGGGTGTAGTGGTGGTAGTTGTAGTAGCAGTAGTAGTAGTAGTAATAGTAGTAGTGGTAGTAGTACTTGTGGTAGTAGAAGTAGTAGTAGTTGTAGTAGTAGTGGTAGTTGGACTTGTAGTAGTAGTCGTAGTAGTGGAAGGAGTGGTAGTAGAAGTTATAGTAGTAGTAGTAATAGTCGATGTAGGAGTAGCAGTAGTAGTAGTATTGCTAGTACTAGTAGTAAATGTAGTACTAGTAGTGGTAGTTGCAAGAGTTGTAGGAGTAGTAGCAGTAGCTGTAGTAGTTGTAGTGTAGTAGTTGTATTTGTAGTAGAAGCTGTTATTGTCATAGTTGGAGTAGCAACATCAAAAGCATTAGTAGTAGTAGTAGCATGAGTAGTAGTGGTAGAAGTAGTAGTAGTCATCGTAGTAGTAGTAGCAGGAGTAGTAGTAGTTGTTGTTTTAGTAGTACTAGTAGCAGCAGCAGCAGCAGCAGCAGCAGTAGTAGTAGTAGTAATAGTAGTAGTAGTAGCAGCAATAGTAGAAGTACTATTCTAGTAGTTGCAGTAGTAGTATGAGTAGCAAGAACAGCAGCGGCATTAGCAACAGTAATACTAGTAGTAAAATAAGTAGTAGTAATAGTAGTAGTTGCAGCTGAACAAGAAGTGGAAGTGGTAGTATTAGTACCAGTAAGAATAGTAGAAGTGGTAGTAGTAGCAGTAGCAGTTGTAGTAATAGTAGTAGTAGTAATAGTAGTAATAGTAATAGTAGTAGTAATAGTAGCAATAGTAACAATAGTTGAAGAAGTAGCAGCAGCAGCAGTAGCAACAGCAGTTGGAGAAGTAGTAGCAGCAGTAGTAGGAATAGTAGTAGTAGGAAGACTTGTAGTAGTAGCAGCAGCAGTAGTAGTAATACTAGCAGCAACAATAATAATAGTATTAGTAGTAGTAGTAGTAGCGGTAGTAGTAGTTGCAGAAGCAAAAGCAGTAGCAGCAACGGCAGCTTCAACAATAGTAGTAGTAGTAGTAGCAACAACAGTAGTGGCAACAGTAGTAGCAATAGTAGAAATAGTTGCCATAGTAGTAGTAGTAGTAGCAGCAGCAGTAGTAGTAGTCAAAGTAGCAGAAGTAGTAGTAGTTGGAAAAGAAGTAATAGTGGTGGTAGTAGTAGCAGTACCTTAAACAATAGTTGTAGTAGTTGTTGTAGTACAAGTAGTATTAATAGTTGTAGAAGTTGTAGTGGTAGTAGTGTTATAGTAGTAGTAGTAATAGCAGCAGAAGTAGTAGTAGAAGTAGTACAACTAGTAGTAGTTGTTGTAGTAGTATTAGTAGTGGCAACAGTAGTAGCAGCAGTAGCCGCAATAATAGTAATAGCCACAGGCTTAGTAGTTCTTATATTAGTAGTAATTATTGTAGTAGTTGTAACAACAGCAGCAGCAATTGTAATGGTAGTAGTCATACTAGTAGTAGTAGTAGTATTAGTTATTATAGTTACAGTAGTAGTAGTAGTAGTAGTAGTAGTGGTAGCACTAGTAGTTGTAGTTGTAGAAGTTGCAGCAGCAGCAACAGTAGTTGTTGTAGTGGTAGTGGCAGTAGTAGTACAAGTGGTGGTTGTAGTAGTAGTTGTATTAGTTGTAGTAGCAGCAAAAGTAGCAAAAGTGGTACTAGTACTAGTAGTAGTAGTAGTCGTGGTGGTGGTGGTGGTGGTGGTGGTGTTGGTGGTATTGTACTAGTAGTAGTAGTAGTAGTAGTAGTAGTAGTTAGTAATATAGTAGTAGTAGTCGTAGTAGTAGCGTAGTCGTAGTAGTAGTAGCAGTAGAGTAGTAGTCTTAGTAGTAGTAGTAGCAGCAGCAGAAGTAGTAGTAGTACCAGTAGTAGTAGCAGAAGTTGTAGTTTGCGCAGTAGAAGTAGTAGTTATAGTATTATAGTTATAGTAGTAGTACCTTTTGTGGCAGCAGAAGCAGTCGTAGCAGTAGTAGCCATAGTAGCAATAGTAGTAGTAATAGCAGTCATAGCACTAGTACCAGAAGTAGTAGTGGTAGTGTAGCACTAATAGTAGTAGAAGTAGTAGTCATAGTATTGGCAGAAGTAGAGAAAATAGTGTAGCAATAGTAGTAGTACTGGAAGTTGGAGTAGTCGTAGTAGTTGTCATGCTTGTACTAGAAGTAGAAGCAATATTAGTAGTAGCAGTAGTAGTAATAGTAGTAGTAGTAGTAGCAGCAGCAATAGTAGCAAAAGGAGTAGTAGTTGTAGTAGTAGTAGTAGTAGTAGTAGTAGTAGTAGTAGTAGTAGTAGTAGTAGAAGCAGTAGTGGTAGTAGTAACCGCAGTAGTAGTCATAGTAGTAGTATTAGTAGTACTAGCATCAGTTAGAATAGTTGCAGTAGCAGTAATAGTAGTAGTTGTTATTGTAGCAAAAGTGGCAGAAGTATAAGTAATAGTAATTATTGTTGTAGAAGTAGTAGGTCTAGTAGTAGTAGTAGTAGTAGTAGTAGTAGTAGTAGTAGTAGTAATAGAAGTAGTAGTAGTAGTAGTAGTAACAGCAGTTGTAGTAGTTGCAGTGGTAGTGGTAGTAATAGGAGGAGGAGTAGGAGTAGTAGCAGGAATAGGTGTAGGAGAAGTTGTGGTACTAGGTGTAGTAGTAGTATTATTTATAGCAGTAACAACAGTAGTAGTAGTAGCAGCAGCCGTAGCAGTGGTAGTAGTAGTAGTAATAGTAGTTATACTAGCAGAAGCAGTAGTAGTAGGTGAGGTTGTTGGAGTAGTAGTATTAGTAGCCGTAGCAGCGACAGTAATAGTTTTAGTGGCAGTAGTAGTGACAGTAGCAGTAGCGGCGGTAACAATAGTAGTATTAATAGTAATAGAAGTTGGAATAGTAGTAGTAGTAGTAGTAATAGTAGTAGTACTAGGAGCTGGACTAGTAGTAGTTGTTGTGGTAATTGTAAGAGGAGTAGGAGTAGCAGTTATAGTAATATAAGTAGTTGTAGTAGTAGTAGTAGTAGCAGTAGTTGATATAGCCGCAGTAGTAGTAGTAGTAGTTATTGTTGTAGTAGTAGTTGTAGTAGTAGCAGTAGTTGCTAGTAGTAATAATTGTAGTAGTAGTAGTTGAAGTAGTAGCAGTAGGAGTAGCACTAGAGTAGTTGTTGTATTGGTAGTAGTGGTAGTAGGAACAGGAGCCGTAGTAGTAGTAGTAATAGTAGTCTAAGATGTAGTAGTTATGGTACAAGTAGTAGCAGCAGTAGTAGCAGGTGTAGTGGTGGTGGTAGTAGTAGTAGCAAAAGTAGTTGGAGTAGTAGTAGTTGTTCTAGTAGTAGTTGTTGTAGTAGTAAGAGTAATGGTAGGGGTAGGAGTTGGAGTAGTAGTAGTAGGAGTTGTAGTAGTCATAGTAGTACTAGTAGGAGTAGGAGTAGTGGTAGTAGTATTAGTAGTAGTAGGAGGAGGAGGAGGAGGAGGAGGAGGAGGGGCAGCAGAAGTAGTAGTAGCATCAGCAGTTGCAGTGGTAGTCGCAGTAGCAGTAGTAGTAGAAGTTGCATTACTTGTAGTAGTAGTATTTCTAGTGGTAAAATAAGTAGTAGAAGTAGTGTTAGTAGTAGAAGTTGTAGGAATTGTAATAGTAGTACTAGTAATAGTAGAATTAGTAGCAGTAATATTAGAAGTTGGAATAGTCGTAGTTGTAGTAAAAGTAGTAGCAGTAGTAGTGGTAGAAGTAGTGATAGCAGTAGTTGTACATGTAGAAGTAGTGATAGTAGTAGTTGTTGTTGTTATAGAAGTCATAGTAGGAGCAGCAGTAGTAGCAGTAGTAGTAGTTGTTGTTGTTATTGTAGTAGTCATAATAGTAGTAGGAGCAAGAGTAGTAGTACTAGTAGCAATAGTAGTAGTAGTAACAATAGTAGTAGTAATAGCAGTAGAAGTAGTAATACTAGTAGTATTTGGAGTGGTAGTCAAGATAGCAGTAGTAGTAGTAGTAGCAGCAGCAGTAGTAGTAGTAATAGTAGTGGTGGTGGTGGTGGTAGTAGTAGTAGTGGTAGTTGTTGTTGTAGTAGTAGTAGTAGTAGACGTAGTAGTAGCAGCAGTAGGAGTAGTAGTAGTAGTGGTACTAATAGTAGTAGTAGTGGGTAGTTGAAATAGTAGTAGCAACAGTAGCGCAAGTAGTAATTGTAGTAGTTGTTGTTGTTGTTGTAGTTGCAGTAGTAGTGGTAGTATTGACAAGAGTAGTAGTAGTTGTTGTTGTTGTAGTAGTAATAATAATAGAAGTAGGAGTAGTAGTAGTTGTAGTACAGATAGTACTTGAAGGAGTAGTAGTAGAAGTCGTAGTAATAGTAGTAGTTGAAGTTGTAGTAGTAATAATAATTGTTGTAATAATAGTAGCAGTAGTAGTATTAATAGCAACAGTAGTAGTAGTAACAGTAGAAGTAGTAGTAGTAGTAGTAATACTATTATTATTAGTAGTAGTAGTTGTTGTTGTAGTAGTAGTTGTAGGAGGAGTTATAGTAGTAGGAGGAGGACGAGGAGTTATAGTAGTAGGAGGAGGACGAGGAGTTAGAGTTGGACTAGTAGTAGTAAGAGTAGTATTATTAGAAGTTGTAGTACGAATAGTAGTAGGAGTGGTAGTTGTTGGAGTAGTGGTAGCAGTAGTTGTGGTAGTAGTAGTGGTAGTAGTGATAGTAATAGGAATAGTGCTAGCAGTAGTAGCAGTAGTAGTACTACTAGTAGTAGTAGCAATAGAAGTAGTAGTATTAATAGTAGTAATACGTATAGTAGTAGTAGCAGTAGTAGTAATCATAGTAGTAGTTGGAGTAGCAGTAGTAGTAGGAGTAGCAATTGAAGTAATAGTTGTATTAGTAGTAATAGTAGTAGTAGTAGTAGTAGTAGTAGTAGTAGTAGTAGTAGTAGTAGTAGTAGTAGGAGTTGTAGTAGTAGTAGTAGTAGTAGTAGTAGTGGTAGTAGTAGTAGGGGTTGGAGTAGGACAAGTAGTAGTAATAGTAGTATTATTCGGAGTTGTCTTAGGAACAGTAGTGGTAGCAGTAATTGTTGTAGTAGTTGTAGTTGTAGTAGTAGTAGTAGTAGTATTAATCGTTGTTGTAGTAGTAGTGGTAGTAGTGATAGTAATAGGAATAATGCTAGCAGTAGTAGCAATAGTACTACATAGTAGTTGTAGTACTTTTGCTACTTCTGCTAGGACTATTGCTACTACTGCTAATACGTGTAGTAGTAGTAGTAGTAGTAATCATAGTAGTAGTTGGAGTGGCAGTAGCAGTAGGAGTAATAGTTGAAGCAGTAGTAATAGCAGCAGCAACAACAGTAGAAGTAGTAGTAGTAGTAATAGTAGTAGTAGTAGTAGCGGCAGTAGCAGCAGCAGTAGGAATATTAGTATCAGTGGTAGTATTAATAGTAGTAGTAGTAGTAGTATTAGTAGTAGTAGTTGTGGTAGTAGTAGTAGAACTAGTTGTAATATTTGTTGTTGATGTTGTTGTAGTATTAGTAGTAGTAGTTGGAGTTGGAGTAGGAGTAGTAGTAACAGTAGTAGTCGTTGTAGAAGTAATAGTAGGAGTAGAAGTAGTGGAGTAGTGGTAAGAGCAATAGTGGATTATGAGTTGGAATTATAGCAAAAGTAGTAGTAGTAGTAGTAGGAATAGTAGTAGTCATAGTAGTAGTAGTAGTAGTAGTAGTAGTAGTAGTAGTAGTAGAAGTAGTAGTAGTAGTAGTAGTAATATTTGTAGTAGCAGTAGTTGTTGTTGTAGCAGTAGTAGTAGTATTAGCAGTAGCAGTCATGGTAGTAGCAGTAGTAGTAGGAGAAGTAGTAGTTGTTTTAGTAGGAATAGAACTATTTATAGTAGAAGTAATAGTAGTAGTAGTAGTAGTAGTAGTAATCAAGGTTTTAAATCTCAGCCGAAATCGCTCGCCGCAACAACTCGGCCGAAAAAGTTTTGGCTTTAGGTTTTTCAAGTTAGTGTTTCGATGGCGGCGAGTAGAGTCAGTGCAGAGCAGGCGGGGCGAGCGCAACGCGCGGGGAGCGAGCGTGGGGCGAGCGCGGCGCACGTGGGGTGCGAGGCAATCGCAGCGCGCCCGTTGCACCTCCGGGAAGTCGGGCTCAAATGGGGTGTGCTCTTTGGTTTTGGCGGCGAGCATAGCGCTCCCGCGGTGAGCCCTGCTATCTTTGACCAGGTCGAGGTCCAGCTCTTGCTCCACATCGACAAGCTCCGCACCACCCGGCAGGTCCTCTTCGACTGTGGCAAGATGTCAAGTGCCTGTGTCTTGTTCATTGTTGACGAGATTCGCAGGAGGAGCGCTGAGGATGGACAGGCCACCACCGGCGAGGGGTTCAACTAGGGCGTGCTCTTCGGTTTCGGCAGCGAGCGCAGCGCGGCCGGAGATCGCCATCGATGGTGAGCGTAGGATTTCTCTTCTTCTTTTTTTTTTGCAGCGGTGGAGCGCGTACGTTGATGTTGCAGCTCCATTAATGTCGGCGATCACCTCCTTGCTGGCCAGACAACTCAGAGAACGGCTGCGGGTGATCAGCTTGTTTCACAGATGTCACATTAGAGAGCCGCATGTAGGGTTTACTGTTTATTACTGTTGGTTTGTTTTATTTGGTTGATCACGAGCGTGATGACTATACAGCTTTTGTGTTTGCTACTATTAATTTGTTTTATTATGTGGATCACAGGCCAGATGGCTGTGGATCGGTGCAAGTGGATGTACTGATTGATTGATTATTTGTTTGTTAGCAGCAAGATTGATTATTATATTTGGCTATTAGGCGTTTAGGCTACTCCATTATCGCTTATATATAGTTAGTGCAAAGTGCAATGTTTGTAGACAATATGATTTGAGATTTTCAGGCGTTGTAATGTTATTGGTGTTTCAGTTGTAAAGTTTTGTGGGTTTATTGTCTTTTATTTTAGACTTCAATCATATTCCAATAGGAGGTAAGAAATTTTCATATTATGATTGATATATCATAAATATTCTTATATTATGCGCCTAAATTTTATAGATTTTATTTTTATTTTAAATTTTTTATTCTAGTATAATTATTAATTATAACTTCCAGTGAGATTTGATTCCCTCCAAGGAGGTATTTAGTCGATTCATGGATGAAGATTAACATTTTGTATGGTGTTCATATTTGGGAATTTTTTTGTTCAATTTTCTGGTCGATTCATGGATGAAAATCATAGATCCAACACATCTTGTTGTTAGTTGGTTAACTATGAGATTAGTGGGGGCGGGAGGGTGGGCTGCCATTTTAAAATTTAGTTCTCCAAAATTTGGCTTTTGCAATACAGGAGAGAGTTGAGTGGCACACTTAGACTTAGCCGAAAAAGTTTAACTATGAGTTCTTTCATATAATTGATTTGTGTATTATGTAGTTCTTTGCTTGTCTTTCCATACTGTTTATTCATTTGAGTTTTAATCATATAATAAAAACATTGTATAAGATTGTTCTTAGGATGATTTGTACTTGCTTTGTTGCAAATTTTTCATATTATCAAATGGGTTTTCCATTTATAAAAAGGATAATTTCTTGAGCCAAAAAATTTTCATTGCTTGATGCTTTGGTCAAAAAGGCAATTGAGTGGGAAAGCATAAACTATGAGTAAATCAAAATTAATGCGAAAATAGAGTTTTTTATTTTTCAGAAATTAATATTTTATACGAAAATTATGTATTAAATTGAGAATGTGGAAATTAACATGAAAATTAGCTAATAAATCAAGAAATATGTTAGTAAATCCTAAACCCTAAACCTTATAACCTAAATATAAAATTATTAATTACGTGAAAATTAGTTAATATTTAATTATTAATTAATTAATTTATGTGAAAATAGAGTTTTTTTCTTAATCATAGGTAAATTTTCTTCCGCCAGTATTTGTTCTGTTACTGCTACTAATGTATTGTATATGCCTCCCAAGCAAAACATGCAAGGATCGCCTCGCGATGGCGATATTGCATGACAACATTGTGAATTAGTGGATGCGGAAAATTAAAAAGTTCTTTGCAAATGGTGTGGTCGTGTGCTTAGTTCTGGAATTACAAGATTAAAAGAGCATTTGGGAGGAGTCACCGGCTCAGTTCGACCATGTGAGAATGTTTTGAATGAAGTAAGACAAACATTTTGGGTAATAGTACAAAGTGGCAGAGAAAGTAGAAGAAAGGATAAAGCCAAAAGTTCACACTTTGAGCTGGAACTTATCAACCACTGTAATCCAGATCCCAACGAAATTTCTGATGACGAAGATGATGATACTAAGGTTCAGGAAGTAATTCGCGAAAGTCGATATATGAGGAAACTCAAGGTGGTGCTGGCACTTCCGATACAGTTCATGATCGTTGAACTACTAGTTTCAGAGAAGGACATGCACAGCGACACACACCTGCCCCTTTAGGAGTAAGAGGGGATTTTCATTTTCCTGACATCGGATCTATAAATATTTCTCCAATTGACACATTTCTATTGAAACCAAGAGATGATACTCAAATAAATTTGAGAACAGCATCAACTGGTTTTCGGAAAGCAAAACAGCGGTTGGGTCGGGCAGTATCCAAATTTTTTTTTATAACCATGTTCCATTTCATTTAGCAAATGGTGGTTACTAACATGGAATGATATGTGCTGCTCAAGGGGTTGGCCCAGGAGTTCCTCCACCAAGTGCTTATGAGATTTCTGAAAAGTATCTGAATCTTGAAGTTGAAGAGATGATTGTTTTATCAAGACCTTCCACAAATATTAGGATGAATTTGGGTGTACCTTGATGTGTGATGGATGAAAGACACAAAACAGTAAAGATTTGATAAATTTTTTATTATATTTTTTTGAAGGGACCATTTTTCTCAAGTTAGTTGACACATCAGGGGAGTCGAAGATTAGTAATTTCTTATATCATCTGATTGATAGTGTCATTGAGGAGATTGGGGAATCAAGAGTTGTACGAGTCATAACTAATAATGCTGCTCCGCTGGTATATACTGGAAAAAGTTAATGCGAAAAAGAAAACATATTTTCTGGACACTTTGTGTAACACACTCTATTAACTTAATATTGAAGGATATGGGTAAGGATCCTATATTAGAAAAGTGGTTGAGGAAGGTCAGAAGTTGACATCATTTATTTATAACCATGCTTGGTGTCTTGAACTAATGAGAAAGGAAACACGGGACGAGAGATTATAAGGACAGGCATTACAAGGTTTACTACACAATTTATCTCCTTGGATTCCCTATATACACTCACCGACAAACACTTAAGAGATTATTTACCAGTGAAGAATATGATAAGCATTATTTGAAGTTGAAATGGTATGAGAAAATTCATTTTGAAAAATTCTACAATCAAGTCTTGAACGAAAAATTTTGGGAATCAGTTGAAAATGTAATCGAAATCTTCAGCCCATTAGTTAAAGTTCTTCAAATTGTTGACTCAGATGATCATTCACAGATGGGGTTCTTATATGAAGCAATAGCATGAGCAAAATTGGGAATAAGACAACATATAGGAACAATTGAATTTCGTAAATGGGAGAAGATTATTGATCGTCATTGGGATAAAATATTATCGAAAGATATTCATGCTGCAAGTAATTGAGTAAAGAGTCATTTTATAGCACTTTACTAAGTTATAATGATACTATTGTTGATTCATATTTAATCATCTTGTAGGATACTTTCTGAATCAAATATTTCAAGATGCCGATGAGGTCAACAATAGTAATACAATTCTCAAAGCGCTACGTAAGGTAATCGAGAGGATGGATCTAGATATGAGAACAACAATATTGCCAATG